>PVHP010008063.1:0-53950 GCA_004024765.1 Zapus hudsonius | reverse complement strand
TTTTTTAAAAAAAGTGCTTATATGGGAGTTTAGCCAGAAAATAGTTGGTGTTACTCCCCTAGGGTTCATGACCTCCCCCACCTTAGGATTTTGACTAGGTCTTCAGTACCAGGCATGTGTTCCCTCCTGTGAAGTGGGCCTCCAGTCCAATTAGAGAGCAAATGGTTTCCCCCACAATAGATGTGCCACTATTGCCCCAGTTGGTACATTTGGCCTGGGTGGCCAGTCTTAAGGCTTGCAAGGTCCACTGCTGTTCATCGCCTTTGATGGCTTCTCTCTCCCATAGGGCTGCAGGTAGCCATAGCTTTTTCCAGCTTTCTGTCAGCTGGTTAACAGGGAGGAGATTTCTAGCTCAGCTCCAGCTTCAGTGACCTGCAGCTGAAGCATATGTGGTCTTTAGCAATAGGGTCTTGCCATCTCATTCTGGTGGGTAACCAAGAGCCTTGGCAATGGCCTGAAATGTTTCGGGGGCCTCAGGAACTTCCCTAGCCAACAACTCACTGGAAGGTATCCCATCCCTGGCACTGAAGTTTTTCTAGTATCAATCTATGGTTATTGGCTGTGTCATTATGTGACATATGAGGGTTTGACTTTCTGTACCTGAGTTACCTTACTTAGTATGAGCCTTTCCCAAGATCCATCCATTTCCCTGCAAATTTCATAATTTTATTTTTTATTTATAGCTGAATAGTATTCCATTGTAGAAATGAACCACATCTTCATTATCCATTTATCCAGTTGAGGCATATCTAGGCTGGTTCCAGTTCCTAGAGTTGTTAGGATATATGACAAGGAGCGGTAGAGCTGGGTCATATGGTAAATCTATTTTCAGCTATTTCAGAAACCTCCACACTGCTTTCCACAATGGCTGTACCAGTTTACATTCCCACCAGCAGTGTCAAAAGGTTCCTAATTTTCCATATCCTCACCAGTATTTATAGTCATTTGCTCATTATATGTATTAAATCCCTAATAATTGTGACAGTGAATGTCCTGTATTTGCCTCCATTTTACCAAGTCTTTTTAGGAAATGAAATTTTCAGTCAGAGTGAATGCACATTTTAAATGACATTAGATATTGCCAGGTGGCCTTCCAAAATGGCTTCATTATGACCAGTGTATAAATTCTGGCCTCCTTGGACTTGTGCATTTAAACTTCAGTTTCTTTCAAGCGTTTCTGTATTAAAATAGCATTCAATCTTTAGCCTTGCCAAGATCACTAGTGAGATTGAACTTTTTTTCATGTTTTAGTTGATTATCTGTATTTCTTTATGCCTGAGTTGTTTAGGCCATTTGTTCATTTTTTAAGTAACTTTATTATCTTAGAGATTATAGAAATTTGTTGCATATGAGGGTATAAACAGTTTTCTGATCCCAGTTTGCCTCACTTGCTTGTAAACTTTATTTGGGAAGTGTTTTGTTGCTATTATTTGCTTTGTTTAGTTTTATCTTGTGAATATAGTGATCCAGGCAAATGTAAGAATCTTTTTTTGCTTATGATTTTTACATTTTGGGCCCTGTTGAGGAAAGTCTTACTTCCCCAAATTATTCTGAGACAGTTTTATACTACAAAAATCTTTCCTTAATATTTAGGTCTTTAGCGTGTAGATTTAATTTTTGTAAATTAAATCCTGCCATACCACCAGAGTACCTACACCATTTCACACTCCTACCAACAAGCAGGTCTGTGATGTGGTTTCTCCACATCTTCACCAGCTTTTGACCTTGCTGCTACTTTTAACTTAGCCTCTTTGACAAGTGATGTTGAATGCCTTTTCATGTGCTTGTTTGCCCTGTCTGTCCTTTTGAATGAAAAGGTCTTCCTACTTTGTCATTTTTCTCATTGAATTGTTTATATTTTTCTTGCTTGTTTGGATAATTCTTTATATATGCTAATTCTAAGCTGTCTGAAATGTGAGTGCACATGTGCCCTACATGAACATGTACATGTAATTTATAGTATATTCTTTCTATAGCATCTCCTTTTCTCAAGGTCTTAAAGCTCAAAAAAAGTTCAATTTTATTTATTTATTTGAAAACAGAGGTAGAAGAAAGATGGAGAGAGAGAATGGGTGAGCCAAGGCCTCCAGCACTTTGTACACCTGGCTTTACATGGTTACTGGTGAATTGAACTCGGGTCATCAGGTTCTGCAGACAAGTGCCTTAACCACTGGGACATCTCTCCAGCCCAGAGCAAACGTTTTAAATTTTGATGGAGTCTTACATATCAGTTTCTCCTGTTAGAAATTGTATACTTGGTGTGGAGTCTCGATTCTCAGTCTAATTCTAATAGCATACATCCTATTTTTTTTAACTCCATGATCCATTTTGAGTTACTTCTTTCATAGGTATGAGACTGGAATAGAAGTTTGTTTATTTTGCTCTTGGACATCGAAGCTGCAGTCTAAATTTTTCCTAGCAATATCACTGCCCTTTAGGGTTTTTAAATTTTGCTTTAATGAAAACTAAAAGCTGTCAAAGTAATATGTACATCTAGTTTATAGTTACGGAAAACATCAGTCTCTCTCTACTCTCCCAAGACTTGTTTTCTACTCTCAGAAGAAACCTTTGTTTGGAATTTAACTCTGTGTCCTAAGTACAATGCTTATATTACAATTACTTATTTGAGGGAGGGGTTGTATGTGTTTTTATACGGAAGGTAAAGACTTAACTCCCCTTCAGTCTCCCATATACCCCAACTTACGATCACCATTTTTAAATAAATACTCCCGACTTACCATAGCTCTCATCAACCAGGACCTAAAATGCCTCTCCCTTGCTCTTCCTGCTGTCTTCGCTATGCCATTATGCAATTACCTTGGCTTCCCAGGGAGACCGCAGTGGCAGCTAGGCATCAGGGAGACACTGGTGTGTGGCTTCTCTTTTCTGGAAGCTGCCGTTTCTATTCTCAAATATACTGCAGCTCTCTGAGAGCTTTAAAATTTTTTTTTTGTATTTATATTTATTTATTTATTTATTTTTTGGCTTTTTGAGGTAGGGTCTCGCTCTAGGCTGACCTGGAATTCACTATGTTGTCTCAGGGTGGCCTTGAACTCATGGTGATCCTGCTATCTCTGCCTCCTGAGTGCTGGGATTAAAGTCTCATGTCTGGCTGGAGAGCTCATATGTGTGTGTGTGTGTGTGTGTGTGTGTGTGTGTGTGTGTGTGTGTGTATGTACATATGTATGTGTGCACATGGTGTGTGTGTAGGTGTCAACATGTGCCATGTATGCATGTGAAGTTGAGAGAAGTTTGTCTCCTTTCCTTCCACCTTCTTACGCCTGCCTCACGTTGCCATAGGTGCATTGGGGTCACAGCCACTTGGCTTTTGGCCTTATGTGCATGCTGAAGAGAATCAAACTTGTGTCATCAGGCTTGTAATTGTAAGCAAGTGCCTTTAACCGCTGAGCCATCTTCCCTGCCCCACTGAGAGTTCTTTGAGAGAAGTCTCTTTCTCTCACCCTGTTCCACTCTTTTCCTCCCTCCCTCTGTTCTCTCTCACACACTAAACACATCCCATTTCCTTTATGCCCTTTTCAAAATTTTCTCCAAAAGTCCTTTGCATCTCCCCCTCTTGACCTATCAATACCATACACATGGGTTGGGATAGATGATCAGTTATAAAAATCTCTTCCTTTCCATCTCTTCTGTTCTTGTTTGTTTGTAAGTTCTTGGTGGTCTTCATCACCTCAGAAAAAAATCTAAGCAATCCTGAAGTCTCAGTTCCAAGCCTACTTTCATATTCTGTGACAGTGACTTATAGTGGTACAAGCCCGTTAGTCACTGGGCTACCTTTCCCTTCCCAGTTTCTTGACTCCTGGTCACTGTCACCTTATGTCATGAAGCCTGGTCTTCACATCTTCTAACTTTGGGGTTTGCTTTCAGAGTTGCTGGCTTTTCTGGTTCCTTTGCAATTTCACATGAATTTTAGCATTAGCTGTTTGATTCGGACAACAAACGCACTAAGATTTCAATTTTGTTTGGGCTGATCATGCAGATCATTTTTGGGGAATTGCTGGCATAATCGTGCTGCACATTCTGATCCTGAACACCATCTATTTTGTTTTTTGTTTATCTACATCTTTAAATTTTCTCAGCAGTGTATTACTGCTTCCAGGATACAGGCTTTACATATTTTAATCCGTCTCTAATATTTAATATTTTAATATGACTATAAGCAGCATTTTAATAAAATTTCTATTTCCAGAACTTTCATTGATAGTATACATTTTTTTCATTGCTAGAAATACATTTTGTTAGTAGTTACTTATTTATGAGGGAGATCTAGAGCAGAGTGAGAGAGCACGAGAGAGAAGGAACAGGAGAGAGAGAACATGAGTGAGTGTGGGCGTGCCACGGCCCCTGCTGAGGCGAACTCCAGATGCTTATACCATGTTGTACATCTGGTTTTAAGTAGGTACTGAAGAGCTGAACCCAGACCATCAGGCTTTGCAAGCAAGCAACTTTTAACTTCTGACACATCTTTTCAGCCCTGAGAAATACAATTTTTTATATCAAGTTTGCATTTTGCCAAGTTCTTAGATTTACTTATTAGTATAACAACAGTTTATTGGATGCCTAGAAACCCTATCCTTTTTGTTTTGTTTTGTTTTTTGCCCCTGTGCCTTTGGTAGAGCCTCTTGGATCATGTTAAATTGAGATGGTTAGAGGCAGTAGCCCTGCCTTTTCCTTGATCTTAGAGAAGAAACAGCCAATGTTTCTAAATTTAAGTGTGATGTTAGCAGTCGGGTTTTATCAGATTGAGACAGTTCCCTTCTGAACTTTACTGAGAGGCTTTTGGCATCTATTGAGATCATCATTATTTTTTAAATTTGTGAGTTGTTTTAAATTAATTAAACCAATCTTGCATTTCTAAGATAAACTTTTTGTGGGGAAGTTTTTTAAAAAAATAAATTTAATTTTATAGTTGTATTAGATTTCTAGAAAAGTTATGAAGACAGTCTTAAGTGATCCCATATACCCTATCCAGTTCCTATGATATTAACATATTATTTGTATGGTACACTTATTATTAGACACCCATATTGATATAATATTATTAACTAATGCCCATACTTTGTTCAGATTTCTTTAGTTTTTACCTGATACATTCTTGTCTATTCCAGGATACCACTAACATTTAGTTGTCATGTTCCATGAATCTCCTTATTGCTATAACAGTGACAGTGTTGGGAAGTACTGTTCAGTATTTTGAATCAGTATCATGTCTGTTCTACGGGCACTGTTGAATTTGGAACTTAAAAAATTCCTATTTTAAAAGCAATAGGCATATGACTCATGGAACAACCCACTGGGAGTTATTCACTGTCACACAAGATGGCTTTAAGTGCTACATGATTGTAGGCACAAGTCATGGTGAGTTGTAATCATGGGAAAATATTCTTGTTCAGTCCTCATTCAGTTATTCTCATCTCAAGGAGATGAAGCCATAGTTTTATGCTGGAATGTTTTTTGCCTTGTGCTAAGGATTGAACCCAGAACCTCCCACATGTTAGGCAAATTCTACTACTAAGCTACAGCCTCAGCCCAATGCTGAAGGATTTTTAATGTCCAGTTTTAACAGAAAGGCTAGGCCTTGTGCTAAAAGACTTCTTCAGGCAAAAGTATCTGGCTTGAGCTTAACTAAAGTGTGTATTTACTTATTCACACTTATTTCGTTGTTATAGTCTCCTTACAGTATTGTAGTACTAGTGTTACTTATTCACACTTACTTTGTGGTTACAGTCTCCTTACAGCATCATAGTACTATGTTCAATTTTCAATTTGTGTTGATGTAATACTTCATTTAAAATTATTTGAATAAATTTTACTTCATTAAAATCATCAAGAGGGTATTCAAAACAATTCTATCCAGACTTCTTTTGTTTTTGGATAACACTAGTTTCTGCTTTCAAAAACCAGACAAAATATACAATATACAGTCACACAAAATTTTCTCATTCATACAATGATCCAAAAAGATGGGTGGTTCTTAACCACAGACTCACTCCAGGACCCTGGCTGCTGGTCACCCTGTCATCCTTATCATGTGGCTTCCAAGTTGTTGCCCTCCAACCAGGAGGAATAGGAGAAAAAACAGAAATATCCTCTTAGGCCAGCAAGATAGAATGACACACATTCTGGGAACATGAAGTCAACCAAAGAGCTACACATATTGATACAGCAGCTTAGGAAATGTAGTCACTTGCTTGGTGAACACTACCCCGTTATAGTGGTGTCTTAATTATTCATGCCTCAAACTGGGAAACTTATAGACAATACAATTTGTTGCTTACAGTTCTAGAGAATGACAAGTCTTCTAAGAAGTACTAGAATATGTGGAGACTTGTCGGGGTTCATTGCTCATAGATGGTGTTTTTTAGCTGTGTTTCCACATGGTGGAAGGCTCCTTTGATAAATCCTATTAATGAGAGTTCTGTCCTCTTACTGAAGGCCCTAATTCTTAATACTGTCTCACTGGGGATTAAGTTTCAATAGACGTTTAGGCACATACAGACCTATATTTATACCACAGGGATCAAACCCATTTTAGAGATAAAATGGAAATAGCAGGCTCCATACCAATGACAGACTCTTGCAAGAACCCCTTACCCTGGCAGTGAAGAGCATCCTAATTATAGACTCTGGTTTTGTTCTCCGGGGTTTATGTGGGAGAGTCCTCCTGTCCTTCTTCCTGTGGGGCTTCTAAATGACCTCTGTCAGAAATCTTACAGCTGAAGTCTGCTTTAGAAGTTGCTTTCTTTAGGATTTGTGCTGTATGGCTCCACAAGACTTAGTAGGTGCCAAGGCTTACAGGTTGAACTTCTAATCTACATGCTCTTGGCAGTTCTGTGCATCCTGTCATCATGCTTGATGGTCCTTAGACATGGCTCTCAAGGCTGCCTTACTTTTTTTCTTGTCAGATCCTGCTTCCCCCTCAGCCTATGGAGGTTACCATGAAGCTATGTGATTCAACAGACTTGAGTGGATGGTCAAATTTTAATCTAGATCTGGATATATAGCTGGGTTATTTTGGTTTAGTAAGGGCTCTGAGAATTATTTGAAAGAGCAATTTGCTTATCTTCTGGTCTTTGGGGAATAGAAGAACATAGCTTTTCTAGCACCTGACACTCAATCTCAGATCTTTCTCTCTCTCCTTGAATCTTTATATGTAAACCAGGTGAGTCTTACCATTCTAGTCTTACTTGCTTGGTACTGCAAGGAGCAACTACCATGCACTAGCATTCTGGCTTGCCCCATATTCTTTCATTAGAACTCTTGTATATGGTATGCTTTCATGCTTGTCATAGTTAAAACTTTTACCAGATACTCTGCCATGACCTAACAAGAATAACTGTCTCTCCGAGCTGTTACATGTGTTTTCTTAACATTGCTACCTGCTGAGTCAGTACTGGTTTTTCAGGTTTGGTTTTGTCAACACCCCACTTCTGGTACTAGTTTATACATTAGGGTAATTGTAGCTAGTATTCTTGAGAGACACAATGAGGCAATGGCTTGATCAAGATAGAAACAAAGAATGTAAGTCTAGGGTTAGAGATTTCCTCTTTAGGAATTGAACCAGAAGTGGCTTACATCACTTCCACTCCCATTCCACTGTCAAGGGCTTAGTCACATGATATAGTTAACTACAAATTCTGGGGAGAGGTTAGCTGAGGATCCAGATCTGGCCTGTTAATTACATCAGTATGAAAGAAGGGAAGAATGGATTGTGTGGACAGCATGCAGCACTACAAACTTAGTGGAAGAAAGTGCTTGGTCACTCCCTGCCCTCTGTTGGGTTCCACACAATTCATTTCAGTTAGAATGTGTCACTTGGGTACAGTTTCACAAGCACTGTGGGAACATACATTAGGATCTCTTAGGCATGGGCAAACATTCTGATTAAGAAGACCAGATAATAAATATTTAAGTCTTCCAGTCTCTACTGGGCTCTTTTTGCAACTACATAACTATTGTTACAGCATACAAATGTATCCATGGACAGTACATAAGTACATATTACTATCTGTGTACTGTTAAGAAATTATTTGGCACATAAGCCACAGTTTGCCAACCCTGACACAAATCATTGGGAAATCAGTGTAGCATTGTGTGTGTGGTTTTCTTCTTTGAAATGTATCCTAAAAAAATAATTTAAGTATGCCATTTTCTTGTATGTGAAGTATTCTTTAGGAAACAGAAGGTTGTGTATGTGAACATCTTGATAGTCAGTTATTTATGTATAGGTATTTGTCAACAGTAGGATGATTAGAAGTAGGTTGTGAAATATAAAATGGCATATTGTTCGTCTACTTAAAGGCATTGGTATTTGGATTAATAGAAATATGAACAAGTATAATGTAGAAAAGGAAGACAGTTGAAAGAGGACTATGATGGCAATTGTGAACTTATCATTTGCATGTAGACTAGGCTAAGTGTAGGATTCTGGGCTATATTTTTCTTTTTTAGGATATTCTTGAAATTTGATTTCAATTGGACTGAATAAATGTATCTAATCATGGGAAAATTCAATGACATTGAAGAGTAGGTGTGACACCTTCTTTAGAGAACTTCTGATGTACCCTGCTAAATTTTCATTTCCTCTGCCTGACAGGAAGTTCACTTACTGGCCAGTGTAAGGTTCCAGGACAGTCCCATTTAGCTGACTGCAGGGAGAGAACAGCCCTAGTGTATGTCTGTGGCTCCAGTGGGATTTTTTTTCTATAGTGATCCCTCTTAATCTCAAAACTTATGTTTTTTAGATGAAAATTATAGTTTTATGACTTTACTTTTCTATTTCTGGTGTGAAAACAAAATCCTTATTCTGAATAAAGATGATACTCTGAACCACTTCAAATTTCTGTTTAGAAAGAAGCTGAATAAAACTAACTGAAAACGTTGTAATTTGGTCCAATCCCAGCCTCCACTTCCAGCATATCGTCTTTGAGTAAAGCAGAACCCAGGGCAGCATGGCATAGTCCTTGTCTTATTTGTTACCCTTCACATGGTACCCAGGCAGAGGGCTAAGATAGGATCCAGGACTTTAAGGCAAACTTCCAAGACACCATCTCTTATTGGCTACAGGAGTGAGCCCAATTTTTTGTTATTTGGCCTCTGAACTGGCAGTATAAAAAGTGTTGATCTCTAGAAAAGGGAAGCATTGGAATTGTTCAGGAGGGTCCTAGCTAGCACTAGAGTACCTATATTTTGCCAGTTATTATTTGATACTTTATATGCAAGCATCATTTGACCCTCATAATACTGAGAGTAATGATAAAATTAAAAAACTATAATAAAAATAAGACAACAGTAATTGCAATTCCACCTAAGTACACAAGTAGTTAGATGTTTTACTAGATCCATACATTTCTAAGGCTAAATTTTCCACATTATATATAAGTGGAAACTCAAAGAGATCAAATGGGATTTTTCATAAGTAATAAGAGCCAGTAAGTAGCAATGCCGGACACTTGTCTCTTAGAGACATTTCACTTTCTATTATTAAGAAGGACCACACTTGGGAGGCAGAGAGGTAGTAGGATTGCTGTGAGTTCAGGGCCACCCTGAGACTACATAGTGAATTCCAGGTCAGCCTGGACTAAAGTGAGACCCTACCTCGGAAAAAAAAGAAGAAGGACTACAGGTGAATGTCACAGAATGTTCAAGAGCATTGAGAATGATTTCTAAGATTTATGATCACAGCAAGTGTGTGGCCAGGATGTGGCAGCCAAGGATGCCTGTGTGAGCATCTGGCTTTGTGACGAGAACTCTGATGGGACTGGGAGTTCTGTCCCCACTCAGGTCATGCACATCTGAGCTCCAGGCCCTTCTTTCACAGCCAGTAGCTCAATTCCTAGGCAGATTAAATTGTTAGAAAGGTGAGGCTCAGCTAGGGTCACAGGTGAGAATTCTCTGCTGCTACAGTGCCCTGTGTGCCACAGTAGCCCTGTGCCTGTCCCAGCTGCTTCCCTCAAGTTTCCTTTGGCAGTGGCTGTGGGTCCCTTGTCACACATCTAGCATTGAGCTTCATTGATTTGTAGGTGGAATTTTCAAGTGTAGAAGGGTCCTGTACCGTTTGTTTCTCAGGCACAGTTTCAAAAGAAAACAGCACTTTATAGCCTGCATTAATGGGAAATTACTTTCCATTAGGATTCCGAATGATTTGCCCATAATGTTTATAAAGGAAAGGAAAAATGTCAAGCATTTCACTAACAATTTAAAGCAAAGCTCTGAAGACTCTGCCAGAAATGAATTCCAAGAACATTTTCTTCACCATTTCTTCTTTCTAGAGAGGGAGGAAAAATAAGAGTGAGAGACAGATGAAACGATGTAGGTCAATTAGGCAGACTGCATCGTGGGACTGAGATGGAATCTTCGATAATGTCACTGCTAGTTAGACCAGAGTGAATAAAGTGAGAGAGAGTGGAGGAGGGGAATCACACCATGGGATGATGGGTTGCAGATGGAGTCCAAGTTCAGGCCCTGGCTAGGAGAACCGAATGCCTGTCCAAGCCCGTGAGCACAGTATCATGCAGCTTCTTTGCTCAAGCTGCCCCTTTGTCCCCAAAGAGAAAAGAAGGCCAAAGAAAGTCCTTGAACTGAAACGTGTGCCTGGACAGCACCCAGAAAACTGTGTATTTTAAAGAAAATAATGTAGAACTTGTGACCTGTGCTCAAGTACCTTCCCCAACCCTGGGACATTTATCTCATGCTCCAAGTTGCTACTTATTCTCCTTTGAAATACTAGAGGGCAGGCTCTGTTTTACATTTTTACAATTATTTTTTATTGATTTATTTATTGAAACAGTTGCAATTGACTGAGGTTTTAACAAAGATTCAAGTCCAGGCTTTGGGGGATGGGTAGAGAGGAGCTGAGGAAAAGGGCAGCACTAGTCACTAGTGTGGGCATCTCATGAGAGAGTTAGACAATTGAATGTCTTAATCATAGCCATGATGATTCTATTTATGAAGTTTTTTTTTTCTTTTTCTACTGAAATTCACGAAAGTTCCAATTAATGTAATGACAACTAAGGGTTAACAGGCTGAGATCTGCTTCAAACATGTAGAAAAGGCTGAGGTTCCTTAACAAATGTGTGCTACAGGCCTGTCAGAGCGAGGCAAAATAAATCTCTCCAATGACTTGTATGAAGACATTCTACCTCTCTTTCGGTATAAAAGAGACTTTTATAAATTTCTTGACACTTCAAAGGCTGCTCAGAAAAAAATTTCTAGAGCCCAAGTCATTCCTCTCATTGGCTCAAAAATCTCTAGGATTACCTTAGAAAATAAACATTTATTCAAAAGTGAAATGTGAAGTTTAAAAATTAAAGAAGACGCACACTTTGCTGTAGAAACATACACCTTTTTTTAGCCTAAATTTCCAAAGAGGAAATTAAAATCTCACAGAGTCATGAGATTGGTGCCTGCTCAGTTAGGTTGCTTCTCACTCTTCTGTCTTCTCTCTTTCCCCCAGGCTGTCCACCACTTTCATTTCTGTGAACTCTCAGTAGTGGTTCCCAAGGAAGAAATAAACAAGAGGACAGGGGTTGTACATTGTTACAGCACTTATGACCTATGTAACTTTGGCTGATTTTTTAAGTCTCTGAGTTGATTTGAACATGCCCTGAGTGAACGAAATAGACTTCATGAACTCTAGACACGCTCTAGCTCTACATTCTGTGGCTGCAATGTTTCTCTCTTATGAGCACGTAGTGTTCTTAAAATTTTGAAAAGTGAACTAGTCGAACACTTAATATTTCCTATGGTTACAAATGCTATTAAAATGAGGTGTGAACTACAACTGTGCTTGTTGATCAGTGGCTGTCAGTGTGGGAAAGAGTCAGGAGTCCTTTTTCAAGCTGAAGGACACTTTGAAGGGAAAGGCTTTCTCACTGAAGAGAATGGTTTCCTGGAGTTTTCTACATATGAGAGTTTTGGAAAGCCATGGGACATAATTCCTCACTTAGCAGTAGGGATTTTGGTATTATGTAGTGAAGATGGCTGTGTCATTATGTTATTTCAAATGCTAAATGTCTTATAGTCTCCTCTCTATTCTATAATAACATATTGAATCTGTAAGCTAAAATTTCAAATAACTACATTTTAATATGGTTATTAATTTTTTAAAAATGTAGACGTCAGTTGTTAGGGATTACAAATAGTGAATTTATGTAGCCTAATTTCAGAGACACTGTGATTCCATAAGAATGATACCCTGGAGTTGTCTATTGGGTGTAGCTAGCTACAAACATCCTATTATGGGAATGAGAACCCCAGGAAAAGTGTCAGAAAGTTGTAAAAGGCTGATACTAGGGCTGGGGAGATGGCTCAGGCATTAAAGCCTGCTGGCTCAGGTTTGATTCACTAGGACTCATATAGAGCCAGACACACAAAGTTGGTACATGTGTCCAGAGTTTGTTTGTAGCAGCAAGAAATTCTGCCATGTTTGCTCATTCTCTCTCAAATATATATATATATATATATATATATATATATATATATATATATATATATATATATATATATATATATATATATATATATTAGCTGATATCAAACCACCGAGACAGGAACATGTCACAGAAGCCAATGTGTAGCCAACCAGGAATCACTTGCCCTGTCTACAGGGGTTGATGAATAATCTACAGCACTTCTTATTACCAGAAAAATGAGAGCCTAAAATAGCCAACCTGACTGTTTCTTAAAGAGAAACCTAAAATCATGTTTATGCAAAGCCTCCTCCTTTTTAGTATAGTATCTGTGTCTAGTTCATGTTCTCTAAAGAAGCAGGTCAAACCAGTGCCATCTGCCACCTGAGACCTTTGCCAGGGACCAAGTGACCAGAGTGCTGCCATTAATGACAGCTACTATTTGCCTTCGCACCCCTTTGCTTTGAAGGGTGGGGGATGGTAAAACATCTTACATTGGACCTGGCTGAGGTGGAGGGGTCACCATCAAGAATTTGCATAAATAATTGGGGCATGTCTTTCACAGCATCTGTATCAGCCATCTCGAGAGACAAGCTTCGCCTGTCAGGTGGAGGCCATGAACCCTGTTAAACCCACATAATACAACCTGTGTGAATTGTGCAGGATTGGGGTTAAGGTTAAAACAAATTACAGGATTATTTTTATAGATTATAATGATTAAACTTGAGTTCCACTGACAAATATTTTTAATAAGTTACTTCTCTTAAGGGTAAATATAGGGCTGTTATTTTTGGACAGACCATTTATAGACTTTGCTCAGCAGTTTACAATTTAGCCATCATAGACATTAGACTGAAAATTTGCAGATAAGGAAAAAAAAGACCAAAAGGTGACATAATCCAGAGCTAGGACTCAGGGACTCCATGTTTCTGTCTAGTAAGTGCTTACCAATGGACACAAATTGTATTTTAGATGGTGACAAATACAGTTTTTGTGGTATCTCAGATTTAGAAACCAATATTGTTTCTGAGTCAGCTGAGGGGAAAATATTAGCTTCAAAAGAATTTTCTACAAAAGATTAGGAAATGATAATTTTTAAAGGGAGTCTAAACCAGGTATGCTCTTTCTAATTCAAAAGAAATTGTATGTTACAAGTTGAGCATAGTATGTGGTCCAGAACATATGCTTGATGAGAGTGAGAACGGATCTGATTTAGGATTAAATTTGAGGGTCTGGGGATGTAACTCAGTGGTAGAGTGCTTGCCTAGCATGCATGAAGCCCCAGGTTCAATCCCCTACAACACATAAGCTGGGCTTGATGGTACACCTTTTAATCCCAGCACTTTGGAGGAAGAGGCAGGAAGATAGTATGTTTAGGGTCATCCTGAGTTGTTCAAGGACAATCTGGACTAGAGAACCCAGTCTCAAAGGAAAAACAAAAGTAAGGAAGGGAGGGAAAGAAAGGGAGAAAAAGAGAAAGAAAAAAGAAAGGGGGAGAGAGAGAGAGAGATAAAAGAGAAGCTTGAAAGTATCAAACCAGGTTCTCCCCAGTATGGTTAGGAGATGAACTACTGGGTCTGAACTACTGGGTCAGGTTCTGTGGGTGCAGTCAAATTTTTCTCCCAGAGCCAAAGCTTTCAGGGCACTTGTGTCCCATTCCTGATTGGGATGCTCACCTCACCCATTTATTCCTGCCTTCCTCTCTGCACCTCAGCTGTCCTGGGAGTGACTTAAGTAACAGGAAAATGCCTTTGAGCTCTTAGACTCCAGGGAAAGGAAGTTAGTGGAAAACTAGCTCACCTAGCCAGGAGGGTGAAGGACTTTGGAGTCTGAGGGAACCCAAAGCTTAGCTCTGTCACTTTGTACTTCTGGATCTCAGTGCTTTTCAGTTAGAGTGGGGATCATGTCTCCTAATCACAGAATTACCCTAAAGATAAAATTAAGCCCTAGGAGTTAGAGGTGCTGGGCAGGGTACTTGCGACAGAGTAATAGCCCACAGCACTTCCACTGTTAATGCTATATAACTGGTTATCTGATTTCCCAGCCTACAGCAGACTGGAACCTGCAGATTAGAAAGGCCTGAGTGACTGCTTCAGGAAGGTCCACTGGCAGCAGGAAAAAGTAACAGGTCGCAACCCGGCTACAAGGGAGGCAAGAGAAAAACTAGAAAAATAACCCAAAAACAAACCGGGAACAAAATCTCAAAAGGCACAACAGTGTGGGGCCTTTACTAAAAGACCAAGAGCCCTCCTCAGGTCAGTAGCTCTGGAAGACCCTTTCCTTATACTATACTGTGAGTGATGACGAGGACTCTTGCTGATTGCAGGGTGCGAATTCCTTCTCTCCTTTCCCCTTGTCCCAAGAAAGCAGGTGTACACAAAAGGACTCAAGCTTACCTTTCAGTGGGAGGTCTCTGAACAAATGCTTCTGAGTGGAAAATCCCCATAGTCAAGGTCAGCAGAGCAGAGGAGGAAACTCCACTGGTGGTCTGAAAAATAACTCTCAAGCTGAAGTACAACATGAGTTTCATATTTTAGTGCCAGAGAGCAAAGAACTCTTGTCCCATTGAGCTTCCCGTCAACCTTTATGGCTCTTAAAGTTAGATGTGCAAATAGAGCCTTTAAGAACAGCTCCCAGGTCCGGGAATAGGGGAGTGAGAAAGAGGGAGAGGTAGAATGAAAGAGCAGTCTCCACATCCACAACCTAGAGTGGGCGCTGTTTCAGACTGAAGCCTTGAGTTGTAAGAAGGCTGGACAGAGGTGAGGTCCCTGAAGGAAGACATCTCTTAGGAGTGGGCAGGATTCCAGTAGAGGGGCTGCTCTCGGCCTTCCTGGGCCTGGGAGCTCCCAGAAGCATGTTCAGCTGAGAGTCTAAAGGCTATTTATCCAGACAGTGGGCTCATCTTAGGGAGGGAGAGGGGATACACCCTTCTTCAGATTCTGGACACGATGGAGACCAAATCTCAGCATAGGACTTCTTCATGTTGAACTTCGGGTTCCCCATCTTTTAAATTAGGAGAAAATGATGGTACCTAATCATGGGATTTCTCTGCGAATTAAACCTGTTAATGCCTCTGGGCATGAGGTTTAGCTATGGTCCCTGCACATGGTAAACACTGTCCCTGGCAAGGTCTGATTCCAACCCTGTAACTGGGTAGGCTGAGGAATTGTAGGGCTGGATGGTTGCCCCCTGAAAAAATGAGCTCAGCATGTGTATGTAGTGAAGTTGAGAGAAGAGCACCGTGAAGAATTCCCCTGTGGTTAAAATAAGAGGGGAGCTTCTGGCCAGTGGGCCCTAGTATTAATAGGAGATAAATGAGATTTCTTTTCAGAAGAATATGGTTTTTAACCCCATTGTGTGTTGCTGCTGGCATATTGTCTAGTCATTGTGAAACAGCTGTGAAGAGGGTCTCTCAGAAGTTGTGAAAGAGAGCTTGAATAATAAATAATTAACAGGGACACTCCTTTTTCTCTGTAAAATTATCTTTGGTTTTGTACTTTCACAAGGAAGACTTTTTCTCACCTTTTCTGTCATATCACATTAAGGTGAGGTCTCAGGAGTAAGGGAAAGTCAACAGTGGCTTCTCAGGAAGGACAGGGGTGACTGGGCCTTCTTAGCATATGACACAGGGTCCTCTTTCTACAGCACGTAGGCCTGTGTGAACCAGTGAGAAGCTCATGTTCTGGGTGAAACTGCTGAATGAGAAAGCAGAGGAGATGAGGGGCAGCTCAGGAGGGGCAGCAGGGAGTCAGCTGTCAGTACAGAAGGGGGCTAGTGTTTCCTTCAAGCAGCTTTTGGAGAGGTGCTGATTGGTGTCCAGTGGTGGGGGCCATGCACATGGGCACCTGTGCACTTGGGTCCAATGTAATTTGAAGGACCCCACTTAGGAAGCTTGTTCTGCCTGGACTTGGTTTCCATAGACAATGACGTGGGCTTTTTCTG
The DNA here is from genome assembly GCA_004024765.1 of Zapus hudsonius. Lineage (NCBI taxonomy): Eukaryota > Metazoa > Chordata > Mammalia > Rodentia > Dipodidae > Zapus > Zapus hudsonius. Next base: position 37,580 of record PVHP010008063.1, on the reverse strand, counting down.
TCCAGGGAAGAGCCGGCCAGTGTCTCTCAGGTGGGCAAAAACTATTTCTTTCTAACTGAGCTGAACTTGCTTTGAGCCTCCATTTAGACCAGCAGCGGAAACAACTTGATCTTTTTTCCATTTTTACTGTTGGCCAAGAAAAAAAAAGATGAATCCTTTTTCCATTTCTTCTAATGGAAAAAAAATGTAATCTTGCCATCTTAAGGTAACTCGGTCTCTCCCAATGGAAAGCAAAGATGACCCATTTATTACAACTGGATTTTGGACTTAAATGTAGTCAATCAAGAGCTGAAATCCCCTTTCAGAGCTGGTGGTTTTCCTCAGAGGTTCTCTCCTCACAGAGGAGTTGGGAGACTTTGGTGGCGGCTGAGGAGGCTTGCTTCCACAGTGGCATTTCCTGTCATGACAGGCAGCCTCAGCTGGGTTCTGCCGGCATCTGTGGCCCCAGCTGTACCTCTGTGTGGCCAGGTCGGTGCTTGCTGAGCCTGTCTGCAGGTGGTCTCTGCCCCCTCAGCCCTTCCTCACCTCTGCTGACACTCAAGGAGATTTGTTCATAGTTCATGAATGACAGGTGGCTGCCTTAAGCCCTATCTCTGTTTCATTACACCACCACTCACTTCCCCTGGCCCAGAGCACTTTGGGAACCTGCCTCCTCCCAGAATTCCAGTGAGAACTGTTAAGACAGTCTATGCCAGGTGAAATCTGGGGAATATTTTCACCTTGTTGCCCATTGTCTTCTCTCTCTAAAGCCCATTCCCCTTCTGGAGCAGCTTTTGTCTTTCTCAGAGTGACAGGAAACAGCCCTCCCACCTCCATTGCATAGAATAAAATTTCAAGGCTTTGAAGTCTTCCATCTCAGGTACCTTGAACTCTGAGTTGGTCTAGTTCTTAAGTCTTATACTGGCACAAAAGCCTGAAAACCTTGACTCTCACAGTAATTCACAACTGAAACAGCATTATTTTAGACCTGAAACTAAACATGGACCACTTTGCTCATGTCTGTTTCCTTGCTCCCCCCTGGATGAAAAGAGGCCTCGGCTCACTGGGTTGAGGGCCAAGGCCAAAATGACCCAAAATGAAAAATACATTGTGATATTTCAGAATACTGTCTTGTCATGGGTGTCATTCAGAAGAGACAGTCTGAGTTCTGATTGGTGTAAATCGACCAAGGCCTTGCACTGCTGGGAATTGTGCATGGTGTTGGGATAGCACAGGAGAGCTGTGGAAATCATCCCTGGACATATGCCTTTCTTGAGTAAGGTTCCTCCTCAATGGAGGTCTCAGGAGAGGAGCCTTGTCTTGGAGTTATCTGCTGATACAGTGATATGAGTGGTGTTCTCTATGTCTAAGATTATCAAAGTGAGCCCTTTATTGGAATGAATAAAGTGAGTAGTGAGTAATGTGTGTCTACTGACTTGTTCAGTGTGTGTGTGTGTGTGTGTGTGTGTGTGTGTGTGTACACAAGGTGTACATGTATGCCTACCTAGGTGGTTGGCTTGGAGAAGTGTGTGTCTTCCAGGTAGAATGTGTTTTGGTCATTTCAGGTGGCTGATAGAGTAAGTGAAAGGAAAAATAGCCCCATAGTGAATGTGCCAGTTGTCTCAGCACTGTCCTAGATGATGTAGGAGGTGACACAGAGTGAGGTAGGTCATAGTCTGGAGTCTAGAACCCTGTTGTCTCATTCTGGCTTGATCGTTATCCTTAGGGTCAGGCCACTGTGACCCCTTGAAGGCACACCTCCTCATCAAAAGGGTTTGGGATTCATGAAGACTTTTCAAATTCCTTTCTGGCATTAACATTTTGTGTTCTAAGAAATACCATATAGTTTGGCACCTGAATTCTCAGTTGAACTCTGTTAGTAGCAGATGCCAAAGGGATATTGATCATTTTTAAATGCCACATCAAAACAGTTCCACTTTAATGAAGTTGACTGTGACTCATGGCTCTAGTTGCTGTGGATTTTCAGTGTCCATTCTCCACCCGCCCAGATAAGCACTGTGTGACCAAGGAAAAATGAAAAATTCTCTCTTGGAAACAGTCATTTCCCCAGTGCTTTGAAATCATTGAATGTAATTCTGTTCAAATTCAAAATAATGAACTAAGCCCCCATCTTTAAATTCTTCTACAACTCAGCTTCCATCATTATGACAGAAGGAATAAACAGCCTTGAGCTGGGGTCGGGGTTCTCCTGGAAGGAGCCATCTAAATGCTAGAAACATGTAGGAGGTTCCTGTGCAGGTGGATCCAGATGCTAAGGAGTTGGTCTGCTCCTCCGGGGAGGGGGCCACTTCTTGGAGAGGAGAAGAGAGCTCTCCACCACTACTTTTCCTTTCCCCAGCAGCTGACACTCTTAGCACTTCCAGACTTTGGTTAGAGAACTTGAGGAAGGGAGGACTATGCTGTGATTTGTAGCCTCCCCCATACATTGGAAGGATTTGGTAAATGTAAAAACATACTGATGACATGGCCCCATTGCCAGTGCTTCTAACTCAGTGGGTCTAGGGTCCACCTTGGGAAGGGGGCTGTTTACTGTGCCTGCAGCACATGAGAGCCATTGCCATGGTAGGCGGTGGAGAGACACACCATGTTGCTTGAGGAACAGCACCAATCAGACTACCTTGAGTGGTCTGGGCTTGGTGCTGAGAAGGTAGTAGGAGTCAGACGACCCCTAAGAACGACTGCTCTGACTGAGATAATTAGGAGAAATGACATCACCAGAGTAATTTAAAGCTATTGAAAGTAGCATCAGAAAATCCTTCTCTGGCTCAGCAGTTAGGAGCACTTTCTGTGTAAGCATGAGGGATGGAGAAAGCCTGGGAGACTGCTGGAGTTTGATCTTCAGGCCCCACATAAACATCCAGGCATTGCCACATGTTTCGGCAACCCCAGTCCCATAGGGGAAGAGATGCCCAGTAGCTGGAGCTCCTGAAAGGAACATCAGATGTTCTGCTCCTGCCACTTCAGGCGAGTGCATAGGGTGACACAAGGGTACATATACGCGCGCACACGCACACACACACCATAAAATAAAACAGGGTGGATGAAGAAAACATATGTCAAATATTTCAACATCAGGGAGGGATTAAGCCTTTCCTTTGCAGGGCACTGTAGAACTCCCTGGTCTTGTCTGGAATATTGCCCCATGCCTTTTCTAGAACTACCTCTGCTGGCATTGGGTCACAGAACGGAACTCAGGGGAGCCTTTCAAATAAGAGCCAGCCGCCAGCTGGTGATGGTGGAGAGTCCCTGATCTCTTTTTAGATGACTTGCTTCTCCCCACTTTCGATGGTCTCTGTGTATGTTGGTAGTTGCCATGGAGACTGGTGTGTGCTTTTCTGGGCTGGAGCTTAGCTTCCTTCCAGCTCCTTGTTAGAGATAATCATGTCTTCCTTTAGTCTCGTCAGTGGTCCACATGCCCTCAAAGTCCTTGAGGTAAGGCATCATCTTACTTGGCCAGGGTCTTCTGCTCTTGCCTGCTACCTCAGTTCCTTTCCAAGGATCTGTGGGAGCTAAGGATCTGGAGGGGCTACATTAAACTGGAGTGGTTGGTCCCACCTCCCCAAGACACACCGAGTCATTATCCTAAGCTAGTCTGGAGAGAACCCTATGTACAGCAGTGTACAGGCCTAGGGAGTTTGGGACATCCCCCCAAAAAACCTTCAGAATATGAATATTTAGAAAATAGAGAAAGAAAAATATGTACCATTTAAATTAAAACTATCATAAAAATTATACCAAAGTCTGACTATATTCATTTTTAAGTATTTATAGATAGAAAACTCTTAAAATATGAGCACATTAGATCCTGTCACAGAATCAGACCATAATGGATGAGTTGGTGTGGCTTCTTCAAATGGTCATTTTAAAGAATCTTCTAAAATTAATCTTGTTAATACTCAAAGAAAAAAGTATGGTGTGGTCAAAACTTGAATGAAGTTTTTTAATATTTTATTTATTCATTTGAGAGGAGAGAAAGAGGCAGACAGAGATAGAGGAGAGAGAGAGAGAGAGAGAGAGAGAGAGAGAGAGAGAGAGAGAGAGAGAGAGAGAGAGAACGGGCACACCAGGGCCTCCAGCCACTGCAAAGGAACTCCAGACACATGTGCCACCTTGTGCATCTGGCTTTACGTGGGTACTGGGGAATTGAACTCGGGTCCTTCTGCTTTGCAGGCAAATGCCTTGACTGCTGAGCCATCTCTCCAGCCCTTGAATGAAGTTTTTAATAGGCGAAATTGAGTATACTGGCACTAAATTTTACCTGAATGATTTTCAGGGAACTGGAAACTTCTGAAGTAGAAGACTGAGAATGAGGCTGAAGAGATGGCCCACCACACACATATGAGGACCTGAGTTTGGATTCCCAAGACCCGTGTAAAAGCTAGACATGGTGACACACATGTGTAATCCCAGCACAGGGAGGCAGAGAATGGAGGATCCCAGGACTTGCTGAATTTCGAGCTCTGGGTTCAGTGAGGGAGTTAAAAAAATAAGGCAGAGGGAGAGGTGGGGATAGGTCTCATTGCCTAAGAGTGCTTGCTGCCCAAGCCTGATGGCTGGAGTTCAGATCCCCAGGCCCTTGGAAAGTCAGACACACTAGTGTTTGTGTCTGTAATCCCTGCATTTGCCCATGGGCAAGATGGGAGGTGGAGTTAGGAAAATCCTGAAAGCCTGGTGTATACAACAGCAGACAAGGAGAGACCCTTGTCTTAAATAAGACATCTTATCTTAAATAAGATGGAAGGTGAGGACTGACTCACACATGCCTGTCATAAAGTAGAGAGTGATCGAGGGGGACACTCACAGTCACCCCGTCTCCTCCATGTGCTTATGCACACACAAGTGCCAGCACACATTTGCACACCACATTACACATGCATAGAAGTAGGAACTTGCTTTCCTAGTTAACATTCATTTTAAAACTATGATGTTTAAAGGAGTTTGGAACTATTACCAAATAGACTTTGGGAACAAAATAGAAAATCCCAAAGTAGATTCCAGAGTTCACAATAATTAAATAAATGACAGAGCCAGGAGTAGTAGTGCACACCTGTGTAAGCCCAGCATTCAGGATCGCTCTGAGTTTGAGTCCAGCCCGGGGTACATAGTGTACTCACTGCCAGCCCGGGGTACTTAGGGAGACTTGGTTTCAAAAACAAATACCAGAAGATAACTGAAAATTTAGTACTTGAAATCAGGGGATAAAAATGTTAATTTATAACTTTTTGTTGTAATGCTTAAGTATTATTAAAATAATAAATCTTTGCCTGTTTTTGCTAAATGGATTAAAATAAATGTTGTAATGTGAAAAAATTGATTAAACTGATGGAATAACCTTTAGGTCAGTATTTACATATGACAGGAGGGTAATCTCTGAATGACAACCTCACCTTTCCTGCTGGTGTGGTTCCTAACACTGCAGCTGTTTCTCTGTGTGCTTTCCAAAGCCACCTGCCCCATACTTAATGCATCACCAGCACGTGCTCCAAAAATGAAACTGACCAGATGATACTGTGGGAATACAGTTTGTAACAAACATGGCAGACACAGGGCCACTATTCATAGTATAAAAGGGCTTCTGAATTTTAAAAAAATGATAGAATAACACATTGGTAGCATCTTGGAAAATTCTTGCCCTGTGGTCATCAAGTCCCATTTTAGGTAGTTACCCTTAGGAAAAACAAATTTCGATGTTTGTGTGTATACTTGTAAATGTATGAATATGCATTTCTTAGAGTTAGAGTTTCTTAGAGTTAGCTATGAAAGCCAAGGGAGAAAGGGAAGAGGGGAAGAGAAAGAAGAATGTAGAAAGAAGGCAGGAAATCAATGAGAAGCAGTAAGGAGAAGAGAGAGGGTAAAAGAGGGCAAGAGAACAACAAGGAGGAATGACCTCAGATGTTCAGTAATAGATTAGACAAGAGAGGCGTGTTTGGGGTGGGCTGGCCATAGACTCCAACAATAAAGAAATCATGTTACATTGGTACAGTTGACAGTTGTCAGTAACTACATAGTAGCCATGTTCACAATAGTACAAGAACATTCTTTCATGAAAGTAACTGTAAATATAGTCACAAGACACCTGGAATTCACAAGCTTCATATTGGCTATGTCTAAGTTAATGAATTGCAGCCAACTTTTCTCAATTCTACATACACATTTTCTCTTCTTTTCTTTTGCAATTACTATGTTCTAGTTTTGCAAAAAAAAAAAATATTGCTCTGAGAACTCTTGGCTAGATCTAACAAGCTGAAGTCTGGTCTGTGAAGATTCTTAATCCTGCCCTGGCTTCTTTCCTCTGGTCCCTGTCCCATCACATCTCACCACCAGCTCTTAGGAAGTGCTGTCTGACTACCCAGGCTTCTCTGCAGAGCTTCTGACCATGTGTGACACACAACCTCAACTCTGACTTAAATATTTCCCATGTATCAACCAGGCCTCACAAAGAAACTAAACTTTCAGGGGACATAGCTGGAGCCCCATGATCTGTCCTTCCCGAGGGCTCTAGGGCAAGCAGAATGCTGTTTCAAAGGAAATGGGCTCAGCATGTGTCCTCTTACTGGGAGACTAAGGAGGCTGGATAGCTAAGGAGACCAGAGACCACAAACAGAACCCAGAGAGTAGTGGGAGGCAGCCTGGGAGTGAGCAGGGAGCTAGATCCTGCCGGTCTCCTCAGACTTTCCCCATCTCCTGTTTCCCTGGATGAGCTCTCATGTTAACCTGCACTTCTTGTCTTCCTATCACGGACAGGTTCTAATGTTTCCGTGGACCAGCCCTGCTGTCGTGGTCTCTATGACTTTGAGCCCGAAAACCAAGGAGAATTAGGATTTAAAGAAGGGGACATCATTACATTAACCAATCAAATAGATGAAAACTGGTATGAAGGAATGCTACGTGGGGAATCTGGCTTCTTCCCCATTAATTATGTGGAAGTCATTGTGCCTTTACCTCGGTAAATGTGTCCTTTGGACATAATTTTGTAACTGACATGAATTTGCGCCAGTGTTTTCTTAGTGTGGTGTTCTGTGACATCCTCGCTCTCTGACCAAATTAATGACTTTTGTATGTGTGTACTCTTTATAATGTATTTTGTATCAATTTAATTTGTATAAATGATTTCTTTGTCCTAGCTACATGAAGATTTCTTATTGTCCTAAAAGTCATTGGTTAAAGTATGTGCTTCCTGTTTCTAAAAAAAAGTATATATATATATATATATATATATATATACATATACATATATATGTATATATGGCGCCCATTGCAATATGTGAACAAATTGCCTGTCTAGTCTTTAATGCAATGGAGTGCATAGTTTGCAACTAAGAAATGCTAAATAACTTGTTTCTTGACTTTACTCATGGCATCTGGTCTTTTCCCGGCCTTGTGTTTTAAGCTTACATGTGAACAGCTCAATAAACATGACAAACTATGTTGGCCAAAGGCTTTGGTTATTTTTCATATTGAATTGATTTTTAAATGTGGACTTCCAGAACTTCCAACCTTTATCCCCTCTCACATACCTTGTTTTTTTTGAGTAGCATGGTTTGTTAGGTTGAATGTCCAATAACATGGTCACTTGGGTTTAGAGAACCAACCCTGGCTTTGCCCAGGGAGTGTTCTTGGCACATGCTGTGGCCCAGTAGGGCCCACAGCAAACCTGTCACACAGAGAGGCAGGTAGAATTCCCCATTTTCAGAGAAAGAGAGCCATGACTGGTGTGCCCAGGATCAGATGCCCAAGCCAGGGCGGCAGCAGAGCTTGAACTCTGACCTTGTGACGTGCTCCATCACACAGGTGTCCGGGTCACTTGGAAGTGCACTGCTGTTCCTTGGCATTTGCTTGCATGTATATGTGTGTGGTGTGAGTGCACAGGTGTATGATTGTACAAATGCATGTGTACACACATGCATGTAGAGGCCAAAGGTGGACGGGCATTTGCCTCAATCACTCCTCTCCACCTTGTTGAGATGGTTTCTCACTTATCTGGAACCTAAACAGGTGAACTAAGCCAGATTTCCTAATCTTGTGAGCTGACTTCCACTAACAAGGGACACACGTGTGTGCATGTGCACGCACACACATGCTTCTTGTCCAAAACAGCTGTACATTCAATGTCTGTGATAAAATAATACTAATTCTTAATTAATTCTTATCAATGCTTACTCTATGCCAGGTGCTCTTCCAAGCATCTTACCTGACCTTTGATCCTTGTGAACAATCTCTGAGATTGACAAGAAGTCCATCCTTCAGAAACTAGAACTAAGTGCAAAAAAATTAAGTCACTTGTCTAGAGTCATACAGTTGATTAAATGGTGGAACTGAGATTCTGACTCAAGACTCTCCCTTCCAGGCCCATTCCCATCCCCCTACAATACTTCTCATATAAGTATTTGCCTACATATAAGTTTTCAAAGTTTATATGTTTACATATAAGTTTGCCTACATATACGTTTTCAAAGTTTACAGAAAGTCCCTTTTATGCCCCGTTTTTATTCTTCAACTGCGACATTAGAATTTACTGAAGGAAAACAGAAATCCAGAACCTTCCTTGATGCCATAATATATTTGGCAACTTGTTTAGGAAATAAGCAGTAATTGAAGTTAATTGAAAGCTGTAAACCCTATAATAACAACAAATCATCAATTCACATTAGATCAGCTGCTGAAGCGGCTAGACAGTGACCACTGTGGTTACAGCACACCTTTCACTGACTTGTGTCCTCAGCCACTGTGCAGGTCACCTCTCTACACAGTGCCCATGGCTGGATTCCAACTGCTTCCAATGAGCTGTTGTTGGTGAGAAAACTTGTGAGTTTATGTCTTAAGGCTCTTACAATTTACCTATAGAAATTTGCTGTCCAATTTGTTATTAAGTCTTAGTTTAAAAAAATTAAAAAGTCATGAAGTATGACTACTGATACTTCAGTTGGGAGAGTGTCCAGTAAGCACAAAGCAACTGAGTTTGATTCTCAGTACTGAATAAAATTGGGCACATTAGTGCACACCTCCAAATCCGGCACTCGTAAGGATCAAGAATTTAAGGTCAACTTTGGCTACACAGGAAATTTGAGACCATCCTGGGCTCTATGAGATCCTGAATTGAAAAAAAAATTTATGCAGCTTTCCCACTAATGTAAAATATATCCGTGGATTCAAATAGCTCTGTTTTTCTAATTATAAATGAAACACAGGTATCTTGTATTGTAGAAATGAAAATCACATTTTATTTCACAACCTCAAAATAATTACTGTTGTCAAAATTCTCATTAGAGCCTTTCAGTCTTGCCCATTTATACTATGCATATTCATATATGTATAAATGGGAGAATGTACCATGATTTCACCTTTCCATATGAATAATTATAAACCTAGGTTTTATTTAATTAGCTAAACATTGTTTGGGTTTGTCACTTGTATAACTAGGCTCCTGCTGTTAGATAGCTCAGTTCTCCTACATTGTAGATAGGCTGCTCACAAACATCTTTGCATATTAGGTTAATTATTTTATTATACATTTTAAGGATTCTTAAACTATAAAAATGATCAAAAGGATAAGTAAATTGAAATCAGATTTATTTAAATTTTGTCTATTAGTTAAGGTCTTCATTACAGTTCCTGTACTTCCTGAAGGTTATAACTTTTTCCTATAAATTGTATTTTTGTACTGCTTTTCTGTTATGTCTATATCAATTACATAACCACTAAGAGGGTTTTAACATCCCCATTTCTCCAAATCTACACAACTTTTTCTCTTGTCTTCAATAAGTATCCTAAAAGGTATAAAATGGTACAGTTGTCCCTCCCTGTTACCTGCAGGAGATATGCTAAATATCTTAGATCCACAGTGGAAGCTGGAAACCACAGAGTACTGAATGTTAAGCGCACACACACACACACACACACACACACACACACACACACACACTCACAGCCTTAGAGTCAGGCCTGAAAGCATGCTGTCATAGGGTTCAGCCTTGGGTACCAGTTCTGTGAGTGGGGGGGCGTGTTGGGGCTGTGTATGAGCATACATGTAATAGTTGTGCTGTCTGCCTCAAAAACTTACAGAAGCAGCTAGCTTTGGGGAGTAGGGATGTTAGCATAGGGTTGAGACCCTGGTCTGGGAAGACTGACAGGATCCACTCAGGTGTTTATTGGGAGGAAAGCAGATGAGGTTGACAGTGACTTTCAAGGCTCTTTTACCTGGACTCAGCAGCAGCAAGAATCTGGTGGGCTCTGGGTAGCAAGATCAGCTCAGGCTACTTCCTGAAGAGGAAACACAGTGGGTCATGCTCTATCAAGGCTATTCAGCGGGATCCTCTGGAGCAACGGCATATGATCATCACATTCGTAAATTCACATATATTGAGCCACCCTCAAATTCAACTTGATCATGGTGTACAGTCTTTTTCATGTGCTGTTCAATGCAGTTAGCCAGGATTTTTAAAGAGAATTTCTGCTCTTCTGTGCATTGTAGATGTTGGCCAGGAATCACATATCTCTATTTCCCTTGGTTTCTTTCTTCTAACAGTGTCATATTTCTTCTGATTCTTAAAGTTCTGTTAAGCTTTTTGTGGCTGTCTTCACACTTGAAAACTCAGTCATCTCTTCCATTCTTTACTGACTAACTTTGACAGAAAATGACCTTCACCAATGAGCTTAGCTATAGATTTTGAGATCTCTCAGGCCTTTTGTATATATGTTCTTAACTTCTCTCCTATGTTTCGAAGCTAAGGATTATAGATTTCTCTTGATTTACAATGCCAGACCTGGTATTGAGAACTTCCTATTTTCCTTAGAAGTTTGAAATATTCAAGGTCATAAACCTCCCAGACACCAGAATAAAAGAAACTTCTAAGAGATGCATCTGATCTTGAGATCACTGTGCTGTTTGTGGGAGATTCTACAATCCTTGGCTGAGAATACAGTTACAGCATTATTTAAAAGCCTAAATCCAAAGTCCCTAAACTTGTAGTTGTTGGGCTTTAAAAGAAATCCCCAAATAAATTACATACTTTCAACATATAATTGTGAATGTTTTTGTACCAGAAGGGAGGAAGGGAGACAAAGAAAGTGACATGGGACCACAGCAAGATCAGAACCTAGCAAGACAAGCACTGAATCCTGTGGCTACCTGCTCTACAATGTCCAAGGCACATGGCACTGGGATCAGATTTCTAGGAAGTCTGGACAGCCCTGCTTCTGTGGCCTTGCTGGCTGCAGCCCATATGACCTCAACATAGAGTCCACATTCCTGGCATCTCTGGCATCATGGGAGCCTGTACTGTCTTTGGCTCTCAGTCCTCACAGCTTTATGCATCACTCTTGGAGAGGCTAGTCACAGGGAATCCAATACACATTTCCTGGCTTCTCCAGCTTCTTTGAAATCTGAGTAGTAGGTACCATGACTCGGTAACTCTTACATCCTGGATGTCTGAGAAACCCGAATCACATGGATGATGCCATAGTTCACACCCAGCTCACAAAGTAGCAGGCTTTCTTGGGACTGTGGATGCAGAAGCTGAACATGGAGAAATGGACCCTGTGGGAGAAGTTTCCTTCTCCACAATCCTGGCATCATCCTAGTCATTTGGCCTCCACCATAATTTTCTATTAATCTCTGCTTATAGCATTCTAGGGCATCTTTATTCGTATCTCCAAACAATTATTTTTAACAAACCTTTAGTTCCAAAAGCTTCTAAACTAGATGACCAGGTAGTCACAGAAACAATCTCACTTAGCTAGTACCAATTTTGGGTGTTATTTTCGTGACACCGTGATAAATACCCAAGAGAAACCATTGAAGGCACAAGTCACAAAAGACCTATTTCGACTCCTGGTTTCCGAAGGGTTAGTCCATGGCTACTTGGCCCATGTGGTTGTCCTGTGTGAGGCAGAAGATGCAGTGGAGCAGAGGTGACCACCTCTTTGCAGCCAAGAAGCAGAGAGAGGCAAGATATGACCTTCAAAGACATACCTCCATTGGTCCACTTTCTCCAGTTAGGTCCCGCCTCTTAAAATTACCACCACTTCCCAAAACAGGACTGTCATCTGGGGATCAAAGACTTGAACACATGAGCCTCTGGGGGACATTTCATAGCTAAATCATAACATTGATCGGTTTTCTGGGCTGGACAAGACTGAAACTGGTGTCTTGCCATGGGCACTGCAGGGCTAGAGGAAGCTGGGTGCTCACCTTGCTCCTCATGCAGATGGGGGAATCACAGGCCAAGGCTGGGGGCTCTTTCAACATGAACTTGTGCAAGAATGGGTCAGGAGTGATACAAGTCAAGGGAAGCTATTCTCATTCTCCCTGTCCTCACCACTCCCAGACATTTCACTCCAATTGGGTGCTGGAAACTCAGATAGACCACAGGAGTCAGACAGAAGTGCTGTCATGTGGTGTGTGTGTGTGTGTGTGTGTGTGTGTGTGTGTGTGTGTGTGTGTGTGTGTGTTCTGTCATCTCATGACATCACTGTAAGTTTCCCCAAAACTATCCGTGTCTCCAAAGTCGTAGTCATTAGAGCAAGTGTTAATTAAATCTCCTGACCTTTCAAACTTCACAAACTGCTCTTGGTTTGCCTGGCTGTTTCTATCTTTTTTAGTCCCTCAAATCCTTTCTTCTCTAAATCACTACAAACAATTTTTAGTAAGAAATATATTTTTTTAATGTATTCTAAATCCAATAGATAAGATTGGCTTTCTGGAAGGCTAACTCAAGCTGCATCTAGCGACATAAACAGGAGCTCATTCTGGTCTCGGTGGGCACCGGTGAGCATGGGGGAGGGTAAAATAGATCTGAGAACAAGGAGAGAATGGATAGGATGGGATGAATGATTGAGAGCCAGCTTCTTAGACTTCGGGTTACAGCTTCATTGGGGGAGTCACATAACTGAAAGTGAAGGTTATGAAAAAATTGGCAACAGTAAAGGGCTAAAGATCAATTCAAAATCAAACACATAATCTTCTGGCAGTGCTCATTCAGGTTGCATTGTGCAACCTCATGACAGCCTTGGTTCTGAACACACATGCGTTTGCTCTGCACATGTGTCACACCATGCAAGGTGACCTACACTTCCCGTGTTTCAAACCCCCCAGTTTGGGTTTGAGATTATCGTGTTATAAATTACAGTGTTTCACTGTCATTATGAAGTTTTCTGCTCTTACAGAAACATAATTACTTAATTACAGAAAGAAAACACTTTCAAGGTTTAATGTCTTACCATTATTCCTCAATGTGTAAGGATCAAATTAGTGCACTATGTTGTTGTGTTAGAATGTTTTATTTTAGAAACTGCCATTTGAGTTGTTGGCTTGAGTTTCATAAAAAACAAAATCATTACATGATTTTTGGTTTGAGATTAGAACAGAATTTCCAAAAAAATTTGAAAGGTCTTAAACATACTTTGGCAATTGTGTACTGCTTATTTATGTGAGGTGCATTCTCAACACTGACAATTATAAAATCTAAATATTGATCAACTCTGAAAAAGGTTAAAGATATTCTGTGTCCTTCAGTCTCAAGTATTTAGCCAGGATTTGTTGAAATAAACAAGCATGCCCCTCTCAGTATACAAATCTGCTTTAGTCTCTACAAAAAGTTAAAATTATATGTATGTCAAAATTGTTTTAATTTAGATTTCTTTATGATTTATGATCAGTAAATGATTTGTATACTTATTTTACATAACTATATACTCAAGGTCACCTAAAAGCCTCTCAGGTAAAAATGGGTCATGTAAAAACTGGCTACATGTACAATTCATAACCCCTATCCCATGGACCAGTCCAGCAATCCCAATGAAAAGGGCCCCAGTGGGATGGGGACAGGGAGGAGGGAAAGGGGGGGTTACCGTCACAAGACTTGCTCATGCAATGTGTCTAATTATTAACAATGAATAAGTTTATTTTAAAGAGGGGTCATGAGTGGTTTGGAGTATTGTACTGAGGAGACATAACTCATGGCTTCCTGATTTTATTTTCTTTTAATTATTACTCCCAGGCAAGGTGCCACATGCCTTTAATCCCAGTACTCAGGAGGCAGAGGTAGGAGGATCTCCATGAGTTTGAGGCCAGCCTGAGACTACATAGTGAATTAAAAATCATCCTGGACTAGAGTGAGACCTTACCTCAAAAAACCAAAAAAAAGAAAAGACTACAATAGCTGCATAAAAGAAAATATACTCAAATTCATATATGGGGGAAGAAAACCAAGAACAGAATGACCTATGTTCTGAAAAATCTAAAGACAGAAAATGGAAAATAAATTTTGAAAACTGATATTGATATCAGTTTAGCAGATGGTTTGGGCTCAAATATTTTACTTAAACTGAGCATTCATTACCTTCGGAAATTACCAACTCCATGATAGAAAATCCCTATGAGTGCTGGAAAGCGGGGAAGAAAACCATTACCTAACAGACTCTGGGTTGACAAGACTCTGTGGTAGCTTTTCCTGATGTGGAAAGGGGGCTGTGGGCTACAAGCATCCTTCTTGATTCTACCAGGAAGGTAATGATACCACTCTGAAAACAGAAGGAAGAACAACTAATACACATTTGCAGTGTTTTCTCCTTTGCCATCAAGAATAGGATTCATTCTAGTAGGTGTGACAAATTCATCCATTATTTTCTAGATATACCTCCCAGACACCTTATTATTGTTGCTGTTGGATTTTTGAAGCAGGTATCACTCTAACCTAAACTGACCTAGAACTCATTTTGCAGCTCAGATTGGCCTCAAACTCACAGCCATCCCCAGGCTCCCTAGTGCTGGGATTAAAGGTGTGCAACACTATGTCTGTTTGATTTATTTTATTTATCTGTTTTGTATGTTGTAGCTAAGGTTATCCAATATACGAACTCCTGGACTCATGATTCTGTAGCCTTGACCTTCCAATAACTGGAACCACAGGCTTGTGCCACCATGCCTAGCTTACTTTGTTCTAAAGCACACATTTGAGGTTTTAGATTATTTTTTGCACTGGAGAATACAAGGAAAGCAAAGACTGTTGTATCTTTTTTTTTTAAATCAAGATCATGTGTTTGTGCTAATCTTTAATTCTCACTTGATATTACTTTTCCTAAGAAACCTCTAACCCTACCACAATGGAATGAGTTACTTTCCTGCCCTGGATTTATAGCTTATTATTCTTACAACTCTTGGAACATTTATCACACTGTATCTCATTTGTTGCTGCAAGATGGGTGTTAACTATTTTCATGTCGTCGTGTTTCTAAGACCTACTAGGCATCTGGCACAAGGTACATTTTCAGTGAATATACAGTGTGCAATACTACATTACAATAAATTGCTCCTTAGGTCTAAAGTTGGCTGGATGTGGATTCTGGGGTCTGAAAGAAATTGGTTCTTCACACTCATCCACAGAACATTTTTTTGCCTGAGTCTGTGCAAAGGATAAAAATGCCTAATTGGCTATCAAAGCCCTCCCAAAGCTATGTGTTTTGCCAAATTTAATACATAGAAATGTTTTTATTGAACTTATATTTGAAAAAAAAGACCCTTCAACTATTCCTTTGTGGTGCTTCCAACTCAAATATTGCCAAGCTGAGAGCATAAGGAATATGTAAGGAAGCAGACTAAACAGGCGGTCTCATTTTGTGGTGCACAGTGAGTGGAACGCAACACAGCATCAGGGAAAACGGTCTTGTGTACAACACTCCCTGATGTGCAAGAATGATGAGCACATTTCTAGCAACTATGAGCAGTGTTGGGAACAATTTACTTTCTTACCTTACTCTCATCTTCTCCCTCAAATTAATCATTTGTGGAATAAAATGGTGTTCTTGAGTTGCATTTTAGACATGGGCTTTTCAGAAAGTAAAGGATATTTAAAGATTTAGATTTTTTCTTTAGCATGTGAATAGGCAGTATGTGGTGTGTGTGCATGATTATGCAGTGTATGCACATGTACTGACGCATGTGTCCTGTGCAGAGACTAGATGTCAAGCGTCTTCCTCTCTCCACTTTTCTGCCTTATTTCCTTGAGAGGGTCTCTCAGTGAGCCGGGAGCTCCTCAGTTTTCCATTAGTCTGCCTGACTAGCTAGACATGGTGATCCTCCTGTCTCTACCTATTCAGCTGCTATTAGCTGCTATTCAGAAACTTCAGAAATAAAGGCTGAGCTCTAGCCTCGGTACTTAGTGTAAGGCACTCCCTGGAGGCTGCTTCAAGAATCAGAAGTGCCCAAGGACATATGAGACACTAACACCTTACAGCAGCACCACTCAAACATCCCCAGCAATGTTCCCAAACTCAAGGCACCCTCAGCGCCTTCCTTAGTGGTAGACACAGAGGAGTCAGCTTCCTGCAGCTGCCAGTGCTCACACATAATAGTTCTTTGAATTCTCCATTTCTTTTTGAATATTCATGTGAGCTTTGCAATTGGTTCCATGCTACCTAATGGCTGGTTTCAGAATATGAATGATCTGAGAAGTGGTGTAATCAACCGAGTTGCTAAGAACATATGGTGCTTAAATCTTTCTGCTTCAGTGTCTACTTTGTAAAATGGGAATAAAATTTCTACCTGTTATGATTTGAATGTGCAATGTCTCCCACAGGTTCCTGCATCAATTACTTGGTTCCTGGTTAGTGATACTATTTTGGGAGGTGGTGGGAACTTTGAGAGGCAGAGCCTGACTGGAAGAAGTGGTTCATAGGGGAAATAGCTGGGTCCCAGTTCCTTCCTTTGCCCTGCTTTCTGGCCATCGTGATGTGAACTGCTCCACCACGTTAAATCCCTGCAATGACAGACTGAAGCCACCAGCCAAAATTTTATCTTTCCTTCACTTTTTGGAAATGTGTGTGGGGGCGGGGGGAAATAAGGGCACGTGTATGGAGGTCAGAAGACAACCTTGGGTGTTGGTCCTCACCTTGTTTGAGGCATGCTCTCTGTGTGCTGCTTCTGAGGAGGCCCTGTCTGCCTCCCAGCTCACTGCAGAAGAGCTGGGATTACAGACAGATGAGTACTCCTGCATCTGCCTCCTTTGTTCAGGTGCTGGGGAAACAAAATCAGGTCTTCACCCTTGCCCAACAAGTGCTTTAACCACTGAGCCATCTTCCCAGTGCCCCCTCCTCTTTAGTTGTTTACACAAGGTAGTTTGTCACAGCCTAAAAGGTCATCAGTACACTACCCTGTAGGCTTGAGTTGACTGAGTTCCTACATGGCCCAGCCCTGAAATGAGAACACGGGGTTACACCTCTACTCATGCTCTAGGGTGTACTCCCCATCGACCCTCATCGCTTGCAGACTTCCCATTTTTAATGCACCGACTTGTGACTCCATCAACAGATACACTTTCCAAGTCATCAGAAGGACGGTGAAAATTGAGTCACCTGATGTGCATATATCCACAGGTCAAGTCCACAAGTCAACCTTGTTTTGGTTTCAGCCTTGTATTGTAAGCAAGCATTTGAAAAGACCTCTTTGTCGTCAACTTTTCACTTTTTTTGGTGGTTTCCCTATTTTAAACCACCCTGGAGCACAGTGCTGAGCTGCCGCCTGTCTGCTGCCATGCACTTTGTGGAGAACACCTGTTAGAGGGCCCTGTGCTGTAATCCTCGGCTCAGAGTAATGAGTATGGCTCTAGATAAGGTGCTTTTTACATAGAGGCACATACAAAATAAGGCAGTGCGTCAACTGGCTGAGCGAAACGTCATGAGTGACTTGTGCAACCTAACTCCCTATGAGCAATGGCTGAATATTCACAACTGCATTGTCCACACAACTTTACAGAATGTAACCATGGTAAACAAGGTTTCAGTTGTATACAGATGAGTTAGTCTTGGTCTAGCCCTGCACTCTGTGCTTGCTTCCCAGTAGATACGTCCTCCTCCTCTGCCTCATTCCCTTAACAGGTTCTCTGCTCACTTTCCACAGAATTCCAGCCATCTTCCCTGGAGGGACAGTTTTGGGATCCTTCTGATCAAGGGAGTCCATCCAAATAAGGAAAGGAAGAAGCGTTGAGGAAAAGCAGGCAGGGCCAACTCCTCATGGTAACACTAACAGAATCTAGAATGTACCAACCACCCACCAGGCAGGACAGCAGCTTTGGGTCCAAGCCTTATGGACCATCCAGATAAGCAGCTATGGGTTCCAGCTCTGGCTTCTCTCATCATAGTGGTGAAGTTAGTTATTCCCTGAAGAACCTCAAATTTCTGGATGAAACGTGGTAATGCTAGGAACAATGGCCCTTGGGAAGACTGGTTACCTCCCCCCTACCCCCCCAGCTTGGCAAACTTGTGTCACTCATGGAAACGAAGACTGGTGGTCCTTAGGAGGAGGCACTATATTGCACACCTTAAGATGAACACCCTGACCCCTGGTTTATGCCGCTGGGACAAAGCCTCTTTCCCTTCTATCTCCTGAAATCCACAGGGATCTCATCCCAGCCTCTGTCACTGGTCTGGGCTCTGCATTATCTAAAGATCATGGTCACCATGGGCTTCTGCGCCCTGCTGGATTGCTCTAGGTCCCTGGCAGCCAAAAGTCATTGGTCCCCACAGGCGGCTACATGGATCTGGGTTGGGCACCTGAGGAAACAGAGATATCGCAGTCCAGCAGCGGCCGCTGGTCCGGAGTTTAGCTCTGCCTGTCCAGAAGCGCCAAAAGCTCCCAGCACGAGCCAGCGGTTCCGGGCAGACCTCTGCGGGCCGCTGGGCCCGGGCCGGGGGTGGAGGCGGGAGGCGACGGCATCCCCTCTCTGGCCCGTGGCGCAGCGGCCGCCTTTCCCCAGCGCGCCGGCCGGCGGCGGCGGCGGCGGCGGCGTCGGCAGCCCCGGCTCTTGGCATCAGGCCTGGCGGGCGGCCCAGGGCGAGGAGTGGCTTCCAGGAAGCGGGCGGAGGAGCGTTCCAGCCGAGCCTCGCCGTGGCCGCGGCCCCGCGCGCTCCGAGCGGCCCGTCCGCGGCCCCTCGCCGGGTCTCTCCGCGCCCCCGGCGCCCCGAGCTCGGGTGCAGGGCGCGGCGGCGGCGGCGCGGGCGGACGGGCTCCGGGACGCGCCGCGCACTTGCCGGCCGGCGGGCGGGCGGGAGGCAGGCGCAGGTGGCGGCGCGCGCCCTCCGCCTCTGGGCTGCGGCCAGCGCTGAGCTCCGCGCGCCCGGAGGGGCGGGAGAGGCGGGGCGGCCGCGTCCCGGCCCCATTTAACTTCGCGGCGGCGGCAGCGGCAGCGGCGCGAGCTGGAGGCCGGCGTCGGGGAAGGTCGGGACTCGCGCTCCGCACGAGGCTCGGTCGGCTCTGCTGCCCGCTCCCTCTCCGTAGCGCGCGCCGAGCCCGCGCGGCCCTGGCTGCACCGGCAGACGCGGCTGCGGCGAGGTGGGCGCCCCGAGCTGGGTGCGGGGACCCCCGCGGGGATCGAGACAGGTTTCTCCCGGGATGGTGAGGCTGAGCGAGCTGGGGGACTCTGGGACATCCTATGCGGGATGCAGGATTTTCCGGTCGGGGATGGGGATGCTCTACCGACACCTCAGGGCGGGCGCACGCCTTGGGGTCCGGGTGATTGGCAGTGCCTTGCGGAGCCCGCTGAGGGCAAGGGACACCCTTGAAGATGGGGAAAGGGTTGGGGGTTTCTCCGCGGGCTGCTCGAAGCGTCGAACGTTCGAAGGTCCCGGGGTTTGGCCACTTAAGCTCGGGCGTCCCAAGCGCGGAGGACCGAGGCGAGGCGCGCGGGGAAAAGGGAGGCTGGAGGTGGCGGGCCGCGGGAGCTGGTTGTCGCTGGAGAGTGGGAGCCAGCCAGGGGGACGCGCGGTCCCGGGGCCCAGCCCTGGCCGCCTCCCTTCGCCCGGCCCGGCCCGGAGTCGCCGCCTCAGGTCGGAAACAGCAGCACATTTGCGGATCGCATTAGGCCAGGCCCTTAATGCTTTCTCCAGATGGAGAGAAGCCACCGACCCGCCCCCGGACACCCGCTCCGCCAAGGCGCCCGCGAGGCGAAGCGCGAGGCGAGTGTGACCTCGGCTTTTCCAGTCTCCACTCAAACTGATTTCCCTGTAAATTGTCAGGGAAACTTAAGGAAAAAGAAGCGCTGGTCGTCCTCTGGTGCTCAGCTTGCTTCTGCTGGTTCCGCAGCTTGAGGTGATGGCGCTGGGCGGGGTTGTGCCCCCCAAATCTCTCGTCTCAGCTCTCTGTGCAGCAGATCTGAAGCAGAGCTCACCACATGCCATCTAGTGGGAAAAACCTTGAGCTACCAAGACCAGTGGTCCAGAACCAGATTGCCACAAGGTTGCTATGTGACCTTAGGCAGGTCACTTCCCCTTCTGGGCTGATGTAGTTGGTGTGAGACTCGATTTTGCCTTAAGGAGACAAGCTGGCAGGTGCCCTAACCTTTGGCTTTAAGCTGGCTTCCTGAGTCAAATGCCAGAAGCCACACCCTGGTGCTGACAAATGAGCTTGGAGGTAGCTGGTGCAGAGATGTCCCAACTTCTAAAAGGCTTGGAGGTGTGAAATGCTGGCTGGAGGCAGGCCCAGTCCCCACTCCCATCCTTGATGTGGACCCATCCAAAAGTGAGCACCCCCTTGCCTCCACTTGGCATCAGACAGCCCCTTTCTGGATCGACATAAACCTTCACAAGACGCTGTTTGGGCTCCGGGGTCTCTTCCTCTATTGCCACAGAGGCTAAAGCTAGTTGTTAACCAACCTTTTTTTTTTCTCTTGTAGGCTGCAAGTGAGATCCCTAGATCAGACAACCCCATGGCTTCCTGGATACGCCCCTGGTGGCTCCTGAGGTGGTTGAGCTTGGTGGCTTCTGCTCTTCTCCAGGTAATAGAGAGGGCTTGGGAATGCTAGGTATTCTACTTCAGAGCATTAATCTAGACTATATAAAATACGATAGAAGCAGTGTTAATCCTGCACCAGAGTCTCATGTTGATGGTTTTGTGGTTGGATTCTCTGTAAGGATAGCACAAACACCTGGAAGTCCTCCCTGAAACCAGAGCAGAGCTTTGATGCCACTGTGGACACCATGCACCAGCCATGACTTGGGGCTGGAGTGGATCTCATCTTTACAGGCTACAATGGCACTCTGAATGAGCCCAAGAGAGGCTAGGGTGCTACAGGTCAGGACACAGAGAACTGGCAAAGCTGCTTTTTTACATTTGCTTAGCCACTCAATAACTATTCTGAATTTGCCTCTGTTAACACGTATTCCGCTGTTGTGAAGTCTTCTCTTTAGACTCTTGTATTTTCCATCCAACCTGGGAAGCTGAGCTCATACATTGGATTCTTATTTGCCTAGTGGGCAGACTCAAAGGAGAGTAGCTGGTGTCATCTAGGAGGTAATAGGGAGCAGTGGAGACAGTAGCAGAGAACACATGCACCCTGTCTGCCAACAGTCTGCTTAACTCCAAATGATCACTGGTAAGTGGGAATGGAAGCCCCAGATTGTCAGGTCTTATGTTTAAGATAGCTGGATGATCCGATTTCTCATACAGTCTTCTGGTTTATAAAACAATCAAATCCAGACAAACATGTTTGCAGTGAGATTCAGCCAAGAAGTGTGTGGCCACAGATCTGTAGATTCAGGGAACATTTTAGTCACTGTTGTGTCCTGAGGGTGGCTGCTAGGCTCTTGCCATGTCTTTTGTGAATTAGCACAAAGCAGCAATTCCCTGAGGATGTCACTTCTCAGGCATATGGCTCTGTCTGTGCACCCTCATCATCTTAGCAAACAACCTGGTACATAAGGACTTATGTGTCTATTGAACAAACATGCATGCATGCATGAAAATGTATACCCCAGGCAAATTAATCAGATCCTCCAGCCATTGGCTGTACACTTCTGGACCCGGTGTCACTAAGCCACTTCCGGTGTTTCCTGTGGCTCATGCAGAACTGGTTAGTGAGGAACCTCTTCTTGCTCATTATCCTAATTTCACTGATGCTTCTCCATGTTTTAATAGATGCCATTCGAAAAAAAAAGTTGAAGTGGTGGTTTAATCTTACATTTAGGGTAGTTTTAGGCTTTCTCTGGCCAGCACAGTGTGATGTTGCCATAAAAACATGGAGGCTTTCTGTTGGGTCTTACCAGAGGATATGAAGTTGGCTATAGATGCTTCAGAGATTTGTGTCTGGTCAGATGTGTCTGAGTATCCCAGGCCTAGCATGTCTTTTGGCCAGCTGTCACCCTATATCATTTCTGTGTGCTCTGAGGGCGTGTCCACAGGCTGCATGTGCCCAGCCTGAATGGCTCAGCGGCCTCTCTTGATTTTTCCCATATCCGTGTACCTGTGGCTGTGCTGCCTCTGTGCATCAAGGCCGTGTGGACAGAAGGACACGAGAGAGATTCCAGGGAGGAAGTCTTCATCGTACTTTCCACCCAGCGCCCTCCTTGAGTGACTGCGCCACTCACGCATCTACTTCCACACCTGCAGAAAAGACCCAGCAATGGGACCTAACTCCCAGAAGTGTTTGCAAGAGTTAATGCACTGCAAAGTGGGAAAAGCAAACCACAAAACCACACAGTAACTAAGTTTTCAATAATTGTCAACTTGTGCTAATGCTTGTTAGCATTCAAGGTGTGAATTCATGTTTCACCCTGGAGCTATAGAGGGGACTCCAGAGGCATCAGTAGAGGAGAGGTATTCAGTACAAATGGGACTTGATCTTCTCATAGGAGATTCTCGTAGATATGGCCAGGAGTAGGCAAGTGTGGGCATGGCTGCCTTAGGTTTGCCCCTCCCCCTCCCCAAGTTCAACCTGGGCCTCACATAAAATTGCCAGCCTGTGATATTCTGATGTTGGGAAGAGGTAAGGTGTCCCTCAGAATCTTTCCCCTTGACTCACAAGTACTGCCACCTGGTGGTTGGTGGAAGACTAACATGTGAGAGGCAAGGAATGGATTATTACCATGGACTCTTCAGAGATAACTGGCCTTAGTGACACCTAATGTTTGTGTGCAAAAGGCATTTCAGATTTGTGACTGGTAGAACTGCCAAAGAATAAACTTGTTTTGCCTTAAGATGCTACATTTGTGTAATTGGTGGCAGCAGCAAGAGCAGCTGGTACAGGATACCACAGGTGGGCTCTACTTCCTGACCCCTCCCCATCAGCATCCTTCTCCAGCCTCAATGGCCCACACGCAATCATAGGTGCTGAGGGGGTTGTCATGACAGCAACTGGAAGAAGTGCCATCTGCAGCCTGAATGCTCAATGGAAAAAGGTTGGTCTGCACACTGGTGGCACAGCCCGAGCTGCTTTTCACAACAATCTTATATTACATGACAGGTTCACCAGCCAAGTTCCCCCATGTCCCATCGTGTTGCTGTCACCCTTGATCATGTCAGTCATGGGTAGGAAGGCAGCCGTGGATCAGTGTTCAGAGGACTTGCTCTGTAATCACCTCACAGTGCCTCTGACTCTGACATGACACATAATTAGCTTTTAGGTCAACCTGATTTGGCACACCTTGGGAAGGCAGAGCATTGATGTTTATAAGTATTGCTACATCTTGGGTGGTCTGAGAGCTTTGGGACCCACCCATAAAGGTGCGGATTTCCGGAGAAGCCAAAGCTTTGTGGATTATAAATATAGAGGCAATCATGGGTCCAATAGTGTCTTGTCAAATTCTCTTTGTTCATCCCCCATGAAATCTTGGAAGTCCAGGAATGATGGTCTCCTGGTACCTGAAGTGGGATAGGTCCTGGGAATGCTCTCTTCTTTCTTGCCAGGGAATGGTGAGGGACTGGTGGGGACTGTTTCTGAAATACGATTTCCTTTTATTTCTTCTGGGTCCAGCTTTCTTAGGATACAAGACAAGGGGAGGAGAATTTGAAGATGGTACTTCAATGGGTTCCTCTGGGAGAGAGTTGCCACAGCCACTCCAGCTCCCCCTGGTTACTCTTCAGAGGGTCCTTGGGACCTTCTGTACAACAAGTGACCCAGCACTGGCCTGCCACTTGCTACCAGGGTCTTCTCATCTAGCAGGTAGCTTTTTGGATGGGGTGCTGGCAGGGTAGTTGAAACCCTGTTATATGTCACCTTGCCTGCTTGATCCATAGGGAAGGCATGCACTTTGCATGCTTGGAAGGCAGGCTGCTCCAGTGGAGCCTCCTTCTGCTGTCTTGCCAAGTTCCTTCAATTTTTCTGTTTTTATTCTGGGAGGCTTCAGGGTGACCAGAAGTTTCACTGTCTAAGCAGATGGGCATCTGGGACACTATTTCTACACTCTCTTTGTAGCACTTCCAGCCTTTATAAGTTCTTGCCTTCTTCATCATTTTTGCTTTTTAAAAAATATCTTTTAATATATTTATTTGCAAGGAGAGAGAGGAGGGAGAGGGAGAGAAAGAGAATATGAATATGAAAATGGGTATGCCTGAGAATGTTTTCAGGGCCTCCAGCCACTGCAAGGGAACTCCAGATGCATGCACTACTTTGTGCATCTGGCTTTATGTGGGTACTGGGGAATTGAACCTGGGTTGTCAGGCTTTGCAAACAAGCACCTTTAACTGCTGGACCATCTCATCAGCCCCCCCTTTTAAAATAATTTTGTTTTGTGTGTGCATGAGTGGAGGGGAACATGTGGCAGTCAGAGGACACCTCAGGAGTCTGTCTTCAACTTCCACCTTGTTTGAGACAGTTTCTGTGTTGACTGCTGCCTATACCAGGCCAGCTGCCCTGCAAGCTTCTGGGGGTTCTCCTGCCTGCCCCCCCCATCCTGCTGTGGGACGACAGGGATTATAGCTGTATGTTGCTGCATCCAGTTCTGTGTGTTCTGGAATGTGAACTATGGTCTGCATGCTTGAACAACAAGCACTTGACCCTCTGAGCAGTCTTCACTGCCAGTGACTATATTCTGTCGTCCTTCCTACCATAATGTCACCATTTTAAGCACATTTTGTTTTGAATATTTGGGATGGTTTAGTCACCTAATTTATCTGTAATAATAACTGTGTTCTGAAGGAATTTATCACCTTCAGGAGTTTACTGATGCTATTTTTCGGGCCTGTTATGTATAGGATTGTGTCATCTGCAAAGAGGAATAGTTTTACTTCTTCCTTTCCAATTGGTATCCCTTTTGTGCTTTTCTCCTATCTTATTGCTTGAGCTAGGACTTCAAGCACTATGTTAAAGAACAGTGGTGAGAGTGAACCCCCTGTCTTGATCCTGATTCAAGGGGGAACTCCTTGAGTCTTTCCCCATTGAGTATGATTTGGGCTTGAGGAGTTTTGTATATTGCCTTTATTATGGTGAGGTATAGGCCATCTATGCCCAGCCTTTCCAGTGTTTTGAATTTTGACAAAGGCCTTCTCTGCATCGATTGAGATGACCATGTGGTTTTTGTGGTTGAGTCTATTAATGTGGTGGATAACATTAATTGATTTCCATATGTTGAACCATCCCTGTATTCCTGGAATGAATATGGTGGATAATATTGGTCTAGGTGGATAATATTTTTGATGTGATGTTGTATCCAGTTTGTGAGGAATTTGTTCAGTGTTTTTGCATCCAAGTTCATCAGGGATATGGGTCTGTAGTTTTCTTGTTGCATCTTTGCCTGGTTTGGTATTAGGGTGATGATAGCTTCATAGAAGGTATTTGGAAGCCTTCCCTTTTTTCTATGCCTTGATAAATTTTCAGAAAGGGTGGTTTCAGTTCTATGATGAAGGCTTGGTAGAATTTAGGTGAGAATCCATCTGGTCCTGGAATTTTCCTTTTGGGAAAGTTCTTGATTACATTTTCAACCTATATGGATGAGATAGGTTATTTAGAGACTTTATCTGCTCTGGGATATGCTTTGGTAGGTGTCCAGGAATTTATCTATTTCTTCCAGGTTCTCCAATTTTGTGGAGTAGAGGTTTTGGAAGTATAATCTGATGATTCTTCTCGTTTCATTGATGTCTGTTGTGACCTCTCCCTTTTCACTTCTGATTTTGTTGATTTGGGCCTTCTCTGTTTTTTGTTTAATTAGATTGGCCAAGGGTTTGTCAATCTTATTTATTCTTTCAAAGAACCAACTCTTTGTTTTTTCTATTTTTAAAATTGTTTTCTTCATTTCCAATTCATTAATCTCAGCTCTGATTCTAATTTTCACCTTGAGCTCCTAGGGTTGGAGTGTTCTAATTTTTCCAATGCCTTTAGGTGGGTGGCAAGTGATTAATTTGAGATCTCTCTGTCTTTGTTATGAAGGCATTTAGTGCTATGAATTTCCACCTTAGGACTTCCTTCATAGTGTCCCATGGATTTTGGTATGTTGTGTATTAATTTTCATTTACTTCTAGGAAATTTTCAATTTCCTTTTTGATTTCTTGAATGACCCATTCATTGTTTAAAAGCGTATTGTTCAGTCATCAATAATTTGGTGTAGCTTCTACTGCTCCTCCCATTGTTAATTTCTAACTTCAACACATTGTGGTTTGATATGATGCAGGGGGCTATCTTCCTGAATTTGTTGAGGGATAATTATGACCTAATATGTGGTCAATTTTGGAGAAGGTTCCATGAGCTGCTGAGAAGAATGTATATTCTATGTCCTTGGGATGAAATGTTCTGTATAGATCTGTCAGATCTAGTTGGTCTATTGTGCTGTTAAACTCCGTTATTTCCCTGTTGACCTTCTGTTTGAATCAGAGTATTAGAGTATTAGTATTAGTGTATTAGAGTTTCCTACTATGATGAAATTACAGTCTATTTCTGTTTTGTTTTTGAGTAAATTTTGCCTTATGAACTGTGGTGTACCTGAATTTGGTGCATACATATTTATGATAGTGATCTCCTCTAGTTGGATCATTCCCTTGATAGGACCATCATTGTCCTTTTTAATTGATTTTTGTTTAAAATCTATTTTGTCAGATATTAATGTAGCCACACCCACTTGCTTTTTATTTCCACATGCCTGGAAAATCGTTTTCCATCCTTTTACCCTAAGGAGATTACTGTCATTAGAGATAAGGTGCGTTTGCTCACTCAGTTGAATATTTCTTTCCCATTGTTCTTCCTTTGCTGTACCTTTGATACTCCATAGCTGTCCCCCTCTTGACTTGGTTTGCCAGAACTCTAGACTTGATGTCACGAAGATGCTTTCCCTGTGACCTTGTCCCTGGGGTGATTTTGAATAAATATTCCAATCTGTGTTGACACTGCTGGTGGAATTCGGACAGAAAGACCTAACCTTGTCCTGGAAGCAGACTAACTCTATGACCATGTTATGCCCATAGTCTCAAAGTGTGCATTATGGAGTCACTGGATGGATGCTGTGAACGTCCACAGGCAGCTCTTGCCTTGTTTGTCACTGAGATATCTACACTCCATTATCTCTTCCTTCCTCAATGAACTTTTCATCTCTTGCTCACTTTTCAGCTCATCTATGACTCCTTTTAAATGTGACCCAACTCTAAAGCTTTACTTGGGCCCCATTATTTGTACTTCCATAGGATCTCTTCAGATAGCCCCAGCCACTCCTTGGTTTTCTCTCCAGAAGCTTCTGTCTCACGCTTATCACATGTAGACCTGTGTCTCATAGCAGTGTGTCTTCTCAAAGCTTTTGCTATTCTCTTCCAAAAGGAGTTTATACACACATATGCACATATGTGCATGTATTCTAAATCACAACACATCCATTATTTTATATAAACTTTCAAATAAACATTGCAAATAAAAAGAGTCCTGATTATTATGGTTTTTCTTATTTTTTAAACCCAAGAACCACTCCATAATGGAAGAGACTTCTTCCATGAACTAGAGGTCAATGCATCCACAGGTTATGTTCCTCCTCTGAGATACCCCGACAACCTCAAACACTTCCCCAAACAGAGACCTCATCCTCACCCAGCTCTCTCTCTCTCTCTCTCTCTCTCTCTCTCTCTCTCTCTCTCTTTGCCTGGCTCCCCATCAGCTAGCCATTTGACTAGAATCCCAGTGTTGCTTCAATGGCTTTTGTTATCTGTGTCATGTACCTGTCTGGCCACATATTCCTATTCCGTCTTGGAAATGCTTCTCAAATCTATTTCATCCCTTGAGTCTCCATTGATAGCATGCATGTGATGAGTAGGGAACATGGTGGCAGTTGATAAAGGTGAAGAAAGACAATTTGTGCAGCTCTAGGGAAGAGCTTTCATAGGGATCATGGAGGCATGTGTGTGTATTGATCAGGACTGTTGGACCACTGGGAACACACTGAAGTGAAAGACACTTGGGAAGTTCCTGGCGTTAGTACAATGTGGTAATGAGAACTCAAACTCTGCTCATAGGAGTAATGGGGAATCAGCTTTGTTAACAAGACAAAATGAAGGCAGGAGCTGTTTAGAACCAGAAGGAACAGAACCTGATAAGAAATTTCATAGGATACAGAAAGATACAGGAAGTGTTGAAAGTTCCTTTAGATGTTGAATAAGGTTTAGGAGTAAAAAAACTGAAAGTTCATCCCAATCTTGGGAAATGATTGGTTAACTTGGAAGGATTAGACTTGGGATGATGGGGATAGCAGAAGGTTGAGACACTGCAAAAAGGAAATGCATACTTTTTGACAGGAAAATGGGATCACAAGAAAGGGTTTCTCTTAGCAAAATGCACTTAAGTGTGTTTGTTTGTATGCCAACAGGGAAGCTTGTGGGAGAAAGTGAGAGATTAAAGATACAAGAGGAAAAAAAGCCCACAATTATGTGTAATTGTTTCATAACAGGAAAAAAAATAGGCAGTGTCCCTCTATTGAATTACTAATGGTTCTTAAAGCACCGACATAACATCTTATGGAAACCACATTTCAAGGTTTATGATTGTGATCTCTCTCAGTTTATTTTTACAAAGATGCTAATTTCCATAAATAGCATGGAAGCATAAAGCAATTTCCTCTCCAAGTATTTTATGCAATTACTTTCTGGAATTTGTCAGTACTGAACAGCTCTAGCCAACGTATGCTATAAATTATTGGGGCCAAATTCTCAGAAACCCATTTGTTCTCCAAGCTTTCATTTATAAATATAATGGAATTTTTCTTTGAAAATAATTTTAAAACAAGGAGGAAAACCTTTTATTAATAAAAGCAATTCACAGTATTAAGGGACTCTGTATTCTCTCTTCTTTGTAATTATATTTTTCTTTTTCTGATTAAAAAATCAATATGATAGGTATTTATTATAAAAGTGTGAAAGATTAGATATAATTTTGAGGTGTAAAACTATGAGAAGTTTTAATTCTTTATACTATCAAATTGCCTTTATAATTTTTCCATCAACACATTTTCTTTTTCTTTTTTTGACTTTTTAAGTGTTTCATTTATTTGAGAGAGAGAGAAAGAGAGAGAGAGAGAGTAGGTTGCCATGCCACTGCAAAGGAACTCCCTACTCATTAGTCACTTTGTGCATCTGGTTTTATGTGGGCACTGGGGAATCGAACCCTTAGGCTTTGAAGGCAAGCGCCCTAACCGCTGTGACTTCTATCCATCCTCAATGTGTTTTCTTATCTTGGTAGTAATTAATAATAAAAGATTAAGAAAATTTGTTAGTAACATATTCTTTTGTTATTTTTATTTATATGTGTTTTTTTGAGAGAAGATCACACTTTATTGCCCAGACTGGCCTTGAATTTGTGGCACTTCTGCCTCAGCCTCCCCGGAGCTGAGACTATAGACAAGAATCATCATTCCTGGTTTAGTGAGCCATTCCTTGTGTATGTGTATGTGTTGCATGTATGTTATTATGTGTGTGTAGGCCAGATAATAACCTTAGGTGTCATTCCTTCATGCAACATCCATCTTTTTTTTTTTTTTTTGAGACAGGATTTCTCATTGGCCTGAAGCTTGCCAAGGAGGATAGGCTGACTGGCCAATGATCCCCAGGGATCCTCTTGTCTTTGCTTCCTTAGTGCCTGGATTATGTGTATGCCACCATGCCTGATATTTTCTGTGGGTTCTGGAGATTGTGTTCAGGTCTTCATGTTTGCAAGGCAAGTCGTTTACCAATGGAATTATCTCCCCAACCTCTAGTAAGGCATTCTGAAAAAATATTTTTGGACCATTTGTATTACTGCTTTAAGAAATTTTTGATTTTAATTTATTTATTTGCAAGAAGAGAGAGATAGAGAGAAGAGAGACAAACAGAGAGAATTTTCATGCCAGGGCCTCTAGCCATTGCAAAGGAACTCCAGATGCATGTGGCACTTTGCAAATATGGTTTTAAGTGAGTATTGGCAAATTGAACTCAGATCCTTAGGCATTGTAGGCAAGTTCCTCTAACTGCTGAGCCATCTCTCCATCCCTGTATTACAGCTTTTATGTATTATCTCCTTAAGGCATTAGAAACAGAACAATGAGTGCTTATTTCCATGTTCATATCTATTTTTTCTATTAAGAATCTCTTATTAATTTGTGTTTATATAGAAGGAATAACCTTTTCTTATTTATGTATTTCAAATAAATTTTCTATTTATGTTTTATTATGGTTTTGATATACTGACGTCTAAAGTTTTCAAGTAGTCTACTCTGTGTGACTCTTTCTTTAAAATAGTATTTATCTATGTATCTATCTATGTATCTATCTATGTATCTATGTATCTATGTATCTATCTATGTATCTATGTATCTATCTATCTATGTATCTATCTATGTATCTATCTATCTATCTATCTATCTATCTATCTATCTATCTATCTATGTATCTATCGAGAGAGTATGGGTGCAACAGGGCCTCTAGCCTCTGCAAAGAAGCTCCAGGTGCATGTACCACTTTGTGTATCTGGCTTTACATGGGTACTGGGGAATTGAACCTACGATGTCTGGCTTTGCAAGCAAGCCATCTCTCCAGCCCTAAGAGTTGAATAATCTGCCTTTGTATCATATGTAAAAATAATGTCATGTTGAGAGAAAGAAAGTATGTACATAAATGTTTTTGTCTAACTTTATGTTTCTTTTAAAATATTTCAGAATTTGTTTAGTCAGTTAAACTCTCAGTCTTTTCCTGAGCTAATTCAGACTTGCAAAGTGACAATACCTTTCTAGCGTATTTAGTCTATTGTGGCAATGTCTCCTTTCTTTCTTATTGTTTTTATAAATCCGGGTCTTTAAATTATTTGGTTATATTCCAAGCACAAAAATATCTTGATGTTTTAAATGCTATATGGAACAGTGGAGGAGTAGCCAAAGTTCCTTCTCTTAAAATTACGTAAAGCAAACATAGTCAAAATAACAAGGTTTATGTCCAGTGAAACAAGGAAATGTCCTTGGCCTCCAAACATGATCTCCAAAGGATCTTTACTGAGTTCTGTCATGTCTGGATCTGTAAAGCTGAAGGTGGACAGTGACTGTCTCTGGGCTGCGTACAGGGACACGGTTTCTCTTCGGGTGACTGTCATAGCTGTGCCAATATAATCAAACTCTGGTAAGGACAGTAAAGATGGGAGCCCTGAGTGGATCTTGGAAGAAATGGTTATTGTGTCCAGAGAGGGCCCATATTTCTCTTTGCTAAGCAAGCACTCCGACCGAGTTCTCCAGCCTCCTTTTTATTTACTCTTTATTTTGAGACAGGATCACACTAAGTTAACCAGGTTAGTCTTGAACTCAGTTTGTAACCCAGGCAGGGTGTGAAATTGTGATCCTCCTGTTTCAACCACCAGAGTAGCTGGGAAGCCAGGCCTTCACCATGAAGCCTGGCTGACTATTATATTTCTGTCTGAGCTTTCACAAGAGAGATCAAGTTGTCCATAATTTATTTGGTGCTGTAACCTTGAGTAATGCAATATATTTTTGTTAGCCAACTTTCTGTTGTGACAAATTATTGGAAAAACAATCAGAGGAGGAAAAGTTTATACTGGCTCATGGTTTCAGAGGTTTCACTCCAAGGACAGCTGGCTCCATTGTTGTGAGCCTGAGGGACACAGGATACTGCAGTAGTGGCAGGGTGTGGCAGAGAAGGCTGCTTCTCTTGGTGGCCAGGAAGCAGGGCAGATGTGAGAAGAACAAGATATAAACTTCTAGGACATGCCTCTAGTGACCTATTTCTCTAATTAAATTCTACCTCCCAAAGATTCATTGCATTCCTTAATACCACAAAATTATGAATCTGTTAATAGATTAACTCATTGCTTCAATCAGAGCCCTCATGATATATCCCCCCCCCCGAAAATCTTATCTTTGATTTGCTACATGGGGACCAAGATGAAGCACACAAGGAAATTTCACATTTATATCACATTAATTTTCTTTGACTACATTTGGCTTATGTTTCTTTCCATTATTATTTATTATTATTATGTTATTTTTGCTTTTTAGAGGTAGTGTCTCACTGGAGCCTAGGCTGACCTGGAATTCGCTATGTAGTCTTAAGGTGGCTTTGAACTCTCCACAATCCGCCTACCTCTGCCTCCTGACTGCTCAGCTTCTTTCTGTTTTAAACATCTGTAATTTATTGATTTTTTGCCAGGTTCTGTTCTGATAAATGTTCATTACTTTTACTCTTTTGTATGTATATATATGCATGTGGTTGGCATGCATATGTATATGTGAGTTCATATGTGTGTAGGAACATGTGTTTGAGTGTGCATGTGTGTGTGCATGTGTGTGTGTGTGTGTGTGTGTGTAGAGGCTACGTGATGGTTAAGTTTTGATGTCAACTTGACCCTTTTAGTAATCTTGGGTGGGTCTCTGAGGTTGTTTACAGGAAGGCAGCCCTCTTAGTAGGGTGTTAGGATATAAGGAAGCTCAGGGGAGCTAGAAATGAACATCCCTTCCTGGGCAGTGTAGGATGGTAATTCCAGAGACACAGTAAGCCAACAAGTCTGGGAAAGGGTTGTAAGACCCCACTCTAAGGCTATATAAAGGGGAAGGAAATTGCTCTCCTTCCTCCCTGCCTGTTTGCTGGTGTGTGTTTGGTGCTGATGATGGATTTCTTTTTCTTTTTGGACCTGTGAAAGGGGGGCAGCCTCTTTCACCATTATGGAACTTCCCCTGGATGTGTGGCTTTAATAAATCCTTTCCTCCCATAACTATGTCTGGTTTGGAGTTTCATCTCAGTGATATGACATAACAGAAATTGATGTCTTCCTTAAATGGTCTCCAACTTTTTTATTGAGAATCCATAACTTGTTGAATCCATAACTACATGGATATTTGGTTAGTCTAGCTAGCCAGCTTGCCCTGGGGAATCTGCCTGTCTCTACCTCCTGAGCACTAGGTTACAGGCATGTGCTAGCATGCCTGGAATTAATATGGGTCAGGGGGTGAATTTAGGTATTTATTCTTGTGCTACAAGTGCTTTACTACCCCAGCCATCTCTCCAGCCCTGCTCTTTTTATTTATTTATTTATTTGTTTGTTTGTTTAAATGATGTTCTTTTTCATGTGTCTCTCATTTTCCTTGGAATGGGAGACTGGTCAAAGAATGTTCATCTTTTAAGGATGATGAAGTTGCATCAGGACAAATGCATGCAGGTCTTTCAAGCTTCTGCAGATGTCATTTCTGCTGCCATCACACAACTGACACTATAGGAAGGCACAGAGGAAGTTAGCATCACTCACCTTGAGGCCTTAAGCAAGTCATATGGCCAAGCTCAAATCAGTGGGGCAGGGAAAGATGCTCCTTCCAGAGAGATTGTGTGAAGAGAGATGGAGTCAAGGGTAGGATTGAACATTATTGAACAATAGTCAAATCCATCATGTGGCAGAGCCAGGCTTTCATTGAGTCAGTGTAGTTCCAGGGAGCCTTGTTTAATAATGACATTTGTAAGACCTTTACCAGCTAATATGACTGGATTTCAGAAGAGTTGACAGCAATGAGGACCTGTCACCAGGGCTTACTTTGTGATAGACCATAGCCTTGCTTCAGGAGACAGATTTCATACAAGATAAGTAGACACTTTGATACTTGCTTAACTATTTAACTATTTGTGTTATCACATATAACACAAATGCTAATCCAAAACCAGTTCTGTAGCAGAAATCTAAAAAGTGATTCCTGTCAGCATGCTAGATCAAGCTGTTATTTAAATTTTTTTCACTATGTTCATTGGGAAGAAATTATTTTATCCCATGACTATATATATAATTTTTCATATTATTAAAAGTTTATGGAAATAATGCTGCTATTTTATGAGTGATTCATTCTGATATTTACATTTCTTTTCCATTCCATTTAATTTCAGTCCAAATGATTTCATGGAAAAAATGGCTGATTAAGACCTATTCAGTTAATCTAATCTAATCAGTTCACTAGTGGTCTCTAGGCATACTGCTTTCATTAATTAGTCTTATTCTTTGTGTACTTATGTGTGTGTTGTGATTAGGCATTTGGTAACCGAGATTGTAGCACAACCTCTGATTCTGGTGGGCCATCACCTAGTACATATAAGTGCTTTCCTGAGTGGCCTCCTCCATAAGAGAACCACATATTGCCAGTGGTGGATGTGCAAAGCTGGAATTCCCAGCATTCTTGGCCATCAGGGTTCTTCAATGTTATGTAGATAATCATATTTTCTACTCCTCTGACTTAGAATATAAGGAATCGTATTAATAGGTTTTCTAATGTTGAATCATCCTTGTGTTCCTGGCAATAACACCACTTGGCTCTGATATATTGTCAATTTAATCTTCAGCTGGATTTAGTTTGCAAATTTTTTATTGAAAATTACTGCATCTGAATCCATAAGAGATGTTAGTTTGCACTATAGTTCCCAGGATTTTATATCAAGGTTTTTAGTAAACTCATCAAGTGAATTGGGACACTGTCTATAATTTTTTTTCTTTTCTTAATCAGTTTAAGTAGCAGAGAAATAAGCCACTCGTTCCTTGAAGGTTTGGAAGAACTTGCCAATAAAACAGAAAGGGTAATAGGATGTTTTGAGAGGAGTATTTCTTTGACAATTACATTTTATACATTCATCGGTTTACTTCATAAATCAAGTTGGATAATTTTCATGTTCCTAGAGCCCTTACATATCACCAGAAATTAAACAATTGGTAGAACTGAACAGAGGAGAATATTAGTAATTTTTCAAAAAATTGAATTATTTTGCTATTGATTTCTGATTTACTTACTCTTTAGAGGATATGGTCTTAATTTTTTGATTTTTGAAATATATGAGGTGAGGTTTAATTTTATTTGTGCCCTAATTTAACATTTTTTGAAAGCTATTGAGTATTTGACAATTGATTACATTTTCTGAGTTAGAGAGCATGGTTCTACTATCCTTACCGATTCTTCATTGTTCTCTTCCTTTCTTCCTTTCCCTAGGCACTCCAGACTAATTCCTACTTAGTGAGACCAAGGAGCAATCAATCTCTTGTTTTTCTTGCCTTCTACTGATCTATGTCCTTTTGGAGGTCAGCTCTTCCAAGGGCTTGCCTTGGTCAGTAAACAAGGACATTTTTCTCCTTTGGAGGAACAACAATAGGCCTAGCTGTCAGTCATCTTGCTTTGACTTTTATGCTTGTTGACCTTGTCTCTAGGTTGTGCTTTAGTTTCTCTAGTATTACTAGTAATGTGGTATTCAACTTTGCATTCATTACCAGATTGTCCATTAGCAGCCTGGGAGAATGCCCTGTCACCACACCCCCGAAGCATTTGACATCACTGAAATGCTCATTGGCTTGGTGTCTGTCTGGACATTTTTCTCTTGATCTCCTTCTGACCGCCATATCAGTCAGTGTGGTGTGGCTCACAGGGGAGTCATTTCAAGATCCTTGTGAAATGGTTCTGGTAAGCCTATAATTTCTGGAAAAAGAGAGACCAGTATATGTTAGAGTACAAAAATATCGTGATCATGAATGGGGGAATTTGATCATTAGCTGAACTTCCTGGCACTCAGGAAGGTCAGGAAGACAGGAGTGCAGTTGACTTTGCATTTTTGCTGGTGTGAAGGTACAGCCCGATGCCACATTTGTTCTTCTCTGTGAGGTTGACCAATGACCTAATCATTCTCTGGGTCTGGAGATTGAGGCAGGTGACAGAAAGAAGCCAGCCTGAATGTGAGAGGCATGTCTGTCCTAGAGGAAGGATCACTACTTGTTGGCAGCAGTTTCTTCAGAAAGATAGAGAATGGAACATATGGGAAGGACAAAGTGAAGCCAGCCCAGTGCCCTAGAGCAATTCCAACCAAATTCATATTTAGAAAACACAGCTTTCTTCCCATGAGGCCATAGTTATGGGAGCAATGCTAGCTAACTGTTTGTTCTGTTATGGCTCTCTGATGGAACCCTCCAAGACCTCTGCTGGGGAGACTGTGGAGTGGCCTCACTTCTTAAGACAGGTTTTTGTGGACTTGCCTCTTAGAGGCTTTGGGCTCCCATCCTTGGGAGGTCTAGCATGTGGCAGGCATCACTGTTCACAGCTCTGGAGGCGGAGCACTTGTGCGGCATGTTCTATAAACACTTTCTGGGATGCATTAGCAGCTTCTATTGGCAGAGCCAGGAAAGCATTTCAGTGCACTAAGAAGGGAAGGAACATATGCAATGGCTGGTGGCCATGCTCTGGCGGGCTCTGTGAGGAAGGCTGTTTTTCTAGGTGTATCCTACTGTGCATCTGACCTGTGAGTCTCATGTCTGGTGAACCCTTACCAATGTACATAGAACCAGTGACTTAAAAGAGAGCTGAAAACTTTTGTGGAGGGAGAAAAACCCAACCTATATCATGGACTGAATTCACCACTATTGATTACGTAGCTCATGGAGAGAGAGAATGAATAGACACGAGAGCACATATATGTGCCCGCACAGAGCAACACTAACGATGTACTGATGCAATCTTCAGTGCAGCATTTTGAGTCCCAGGGAGGAGCTCTGTTGGCCCTTTCCCTGGCTTTATTCTGTGTTGTCCTCTGATCCACTGTGTTGTCCATCCCAGGACAGAGTATATTGAGTAACCCTTGGCTTCCAAGAAATTTCCTTGGCCAGCCCCAGAGTGGTGTTCTAGATAGTTTCAACAGTTTTTTTTTTCCTTCTACTCTAGAAATGACTGAGGGAAACTTGTCCATTAAAAGACACATGACACAGAGGTCATAAGCCATTCAGAAAAAACTGTCATGTGGAAGCACTCACTGAGCTCAGAGCTCTGTTTTGTAATTAAAGACTAGGATTTACACGTAACTTTGAGATTCAATTAAAAATTCCATCGATTGTCAGTCCCTGATGAGGCCAAGGAAGAAAGTGATCTTGATGGACACTAACATGAGCCTGAAGCTGGTAGTATAAGTTCTAATGGACTCCTCCTTCGTGCTCTGTGTTAGAATTCATGGATTCTCAGTGTTCTCCTTGCTTATAAGGTGGGTGTGTACAAAGAAGTCTTAGCTTCTTTGGCATGCTAGGATTTCCTTTATGGGATATGTGGTTTGTAAATATTGTCTTCTGTTCTGTAACTTGAAATTTTCATTCTCTTATGAGCTCTTTTGAAAACTGCAAATTGTAAGTTTTACTGAAGTCCCACCATGTCATTCTTAAAAGTTATGTGTCATGGCTAAGAATGCCTTACTTTGCACTGATCATGAATATAAATGCTACAGTTTTGGATTTATATTCATAACTAATTTTGAATTCATTTTAAGGTGTGATTTTGTAGCTCAGAATTTGTCTTTGCATATGACTTCTAATCACACCAGCATCATTTGTTGGAAGGACTATCTGTTGTGGTTCAAATGTGAAATGTCCTCCTCTAGTCTTCTT
>PVHP010008062.1:0-54513 GCA_004024765.1 Zapus hudsonius | reverse complement strand
TTTTTTTTTTTTTTTCTTTTTGAGGTAGGGTCTCCCTCTGGCCCAGGCTGACCTGGAATTCACTATGTAGTCTCAGGGTGGCCTCCCAAGTGCTGGAATTAAAGTCATGGGCCACCACACCTGGATAGTTCCTTAATATTAAATAACACATGTCAGAAGATGCAACAGTTTGTTTAAATGAAGTCATTGTTTTTTTTTGTTTGTTTGTTTTTTAGTTTTTTTAAGGCAGGGTCTTGCTTTAATCCAAGCTGACCTGGAATTCACTATGTAGTCTCAGAGTGGCCTTGAACTCACAGCGATCCTCCTACCTCTGCCTCCTGAGTGCATGGGCCACCACACCTGGCTTGGAAGTCGTTCTTGTTTGCTTGTTGGGTGGCTCTGTGTTTTCTTCTCTTTTTGAGGCTCTTCATCCTCAGCATTCTTGCTCCCCTGTGACCAGAGCTGCTCTTAAGGTGTGCCACGTGAAATAGCCCTGCCTTGTAGCAGTGTCTTGGTGTGTAAATATCCACTTGTGTAGAAAGTCAACGTCTTCAGAGGAATGAATGCTAGTGACTTCCAGGTATCAGGTTCCTGCAAGAAGCAAACAGAAAGGCTTGAAGGAAAGAAAGTGGCTAACGAGCCAGTGACATGGACAGAGTTGGGGGGGAATGAGAGAGAACTTTCCCTCCTATGATTCCCCAGCGGGATTGACCAGTTACTAAACTTTATGGTTCTCTCAGCCATTCCTAAGAGTTAATCTAGAAAACACGTCATTGTGTCTGTGCACAGCTGGTACAAAGGGACAACTTTAGCCTGTCACACACCTGTAAAACAACAGAGCATCCAGCGCTTGTTTTATTTTAAAAATATTTTTATTTGCATGTCTGTGTGTATGGGTGAGCCAGGGTCTCTTGGTGCTGCAAACGAACTTCAGAGTCATGTGACACTTTTTGCATCTGGTTTTCCATGGAAACTGGGGAGTTGAGCCCTGGCCCAGCAGGCTTTGCAAGCAGTGCCTTTAGCTGGTGAGCCATTTCCTCAGCTCTTCCTGCTCTTACCTTGACACTTGCCTCAGGAAGAGAGTCCACTCTGGAGCTATGTCTCACCTGGACTTTT
The DNA here is from genome assembly GCA_004024765.1 of Zapus hudsonius. NCBI lineage: Eukaryota > Metazoa > Chordata > Mammalia > Rodentia > Dipodidae > Zapus > Zapus hudsonius. The sequence goes on along the minus strand of PVHP010008062.1, from coordinate 53,418 downwards.
CAAACAGTGTCAAAATCTTCATGCCTTGTCGGTGTCCTTTGCAAGTAAAGGGACTTCCTGAGGGCTGGTGGAGTTAGAACAGGAGACTGTAGTTAGGAATGAGTTAGGTGATGGAGAAAAGACAGCTGGTTCATCTGTTGAAAAAGACATAATCCTAGCACTGGGGAGACCAAGGAAGAAAAATTGATGCTCTAAGCAGCCGGCACTCCGTAGTTGTAGGCTGCTTGGATTTGTAGTGAGACCCTGTGTCAATAACCACAAAAATAACAATAAAGCCTTAAAGCAAAACTACATACTAAAAGGGGGTGAAAATTTTGTGTGTGTTTACTCAAAGGATAAAGCTACTGTGTAGCCTCTTTTTTTATTTAAAACTTTTACTTCTAGGGCTGGGGAGATGGCTCAGCTGTTAAAGGTGCTTGCTAGGAAAGCTTGATGGCCAGGGTTCAATTCCCAAGCCACCCCTAAAAAGTGGTATAAGTGTCTGGGCTCATTTGCAGCAGCAAGAGGCCCTGGTGCACCACACATACACATATGCAAATAAATAGAAATTTAAAAATTTTACTTCTAGTTATCAGAGCTTTTTTTTTTCTTTTTACTTTATGAGCTTGTGTTTTATTTAGTAGCATAAGGACTCAGAGAAGCATAGGAATATGGGGTTAGCTACCATCAGGATTATACATTGAATACACTGCTGGACTGAGATTGCCCATTTGTTTTGTTTTTGTAGACAGGGTCTTACTCCATAGCCTTGGCTGGTCTGGAACTCTCTGCAGCTCAGATAGCCTTGAAGTTGCAGCTTGAATCATTGAGCCTCAGATTATACAGGTGTGGGCCTCCATACCTGGCTACGTGTGCAGTCTCAGTGTAGGAGCATGACTCCCTGCAGCACTCTTCCCATAAGGTAGTACTGAAAGGCAATCTCTGACGTAAAGGAACTCCATCTTTTTTTCAATTATTTGCAAGTGTGGGGGTGCAGGGAGAGGAGAGAAACAGAAAGAGAGAATGGGCGCACCAGGGCCTCCAGCCATTGCCAACAAACTCCAGACACATGCTCCGCTTTGTGCACCCTGCTTTAAGCGGGTGCTGGGGACTCAAGCTCAGGCCATCAGGTTTTGTTAGCAAGTGCCTTTAACTACTGAGCCACCTCTCCAGTCCTTTCTTTACCCATTTCCAGGGTGTTTTAAAAAATATTATTTTATTATTTGTAAGCAGAGAGAGAGAGAAAATAGCATGCCAGGGCCTCTTGCCCTGTGCTCATTTAATCCCCATAATCTGTGACGTACATATGGCTATTAACCCTCTTTTACAGACAAGAAAACTGAGACACAAAGAGGTCATGTGTTTTTAGTGCAGAGAGGAGAATTTGCATATTGGTTTGGAAGGATTTCAAAAAGGTAGGGAGCAGAATACCTGGCATGGTTTGGTCTGATACTTGGAGCACTAATGTGTTTCAGGGAAGGTGGCTTCCACAGAGACCTGCCTGGAACTTCGGGTCCCTTCTGCCAGAGCAGCTGTGGACTTTTGTGTGGAGTACACAGAGGGCCTCTCTCTCAACAAGGAGAGCTGGTCCCATTGGGTTTGGGAGAAGGGGAGGGTTGTTTACCCTTCTTTCCTTTTCCTCTAAAGTATCTTACAGAGCTCTAAATTTAGAGATGCGATGCATGTTTCTTGTGCACTCCAGAGGCCTTTCAAAGATTTAATTATTTTATATTTAAAAAAAAAGATTTAATTATCTTCAGTGTTAGCACTCTTTTGGTTTGGCTGGTTACTTCTCTTGTCTCTGCCCATTCTGTGTAGACGTACACTGAGGCCGGGAGCTGCTGGGACCCATGTTGTCTGGCAGCCCATAGCAAGGAATGGGTGAGTTGATGGACAGTGACATTGGCAGACAGCCGCCGGGCTTCCCTTGGTGGAGACGACAGAGTGACATCTTGGCGCACACGCCCCTGAGAACATGCTTTATGACTTGTTGGTGTGAGATCATCTCCTAGCTGCCAGGCACTTTCTGTTACTGGGATGAGTCCTGCCGCAGCGTGGGCAGCAGGTCCCACACTGTGGTCAGCTCTGTTTGGGGCAGATTCCCTAGTGATGGCCTCACTGAAGTGCCTTGCAGGGTTCGGGGTATTTTAGCTGGGAAGCAGGAAGTGCTGCTCTTTGGGAGATGATCCATTGCTCATGCTGCCACTTTCTTCCAGGGATACCTAGGTTTTGTTTTTTGGTTTTATTTTTCATTGACAATTTTCACATAGGTATAAAGTGTACTTGATTATAACCCCATCCTGTTACCTTCTCTTGTCCTGCTTCCCCGCCCTCATCCACTGAACCCCTTCTTAACAACTAGTTGAGGATGGTTTTGATGATGGTGCTTGATAGAGTGACAGGACTTCGTGTCCAGCTATAACTCGGGCGCTTCTGGGCATCCAGAGAAATGGCTTCACCAGCCTGCTTGGTTACATTTTCAGGCTGCTGCTGTTTGGTTGGTTGGTTTGTAGGTTTTCTTTGGAGACAGGGTCTTACTGTGACCCATGCTGCCCTGGAACTCATGGTAGCCCAGGCTGGCCTCCAACTCCCAAGTGCTGGGGTTACAGTGTGGGACATCATGCCGAACTGTGGTTTACAGTTTTTATAAAGTATTGTTATTTATTTGCAAGCAGAAAGAGACACAGACAGAAGAGAGACAGAGAGAATGGGCACGCCATGGCCTCTAGCCACTGCAAATGAACTCCAGATGTGTGCGCCACTTTGGGTATCTGGCTTTTCATGGGTACTGGGGAATGGAACGCAGGTTGTTAGGTTTTCTGGCAAGCAACTTACACCCTGAGCCATCTCCCCAGCCCCCGGTTACATTTTCTAGGTCAAAATTTATTGTGAAGAGGGGAAGTTATTTGAAAAAATACACTTCTCTTGTTGCGGAATTGGTCACTTGGCTGCTATTTCTGTCCCTTATTAAAATGTAAGCACCTTAAAATTCAGCAAACTCATTGAGTCATTCTAAACTTTCAAGAACGTTGCAATGTTCATGGCCCGCCCTCTTTTCCTGTGGCCTCACCCCTTCTTCTATTTGCCAAAAATCTTTCTGCCTGAAGCCAATCTGCAGTGGCTTCTCCCTTCACACCATCAGGGCTTAATGAAAACCCTAGGAAGAGGAACTTGTGGGAAAGGAAGGGGAAGAGAACTTCACAAGGTATGTTCAGTCTGTCAAGGAGGAGAAAGAGAAAGGAAGAGCAGGTGTGTGCTGCAGAGCCAAGACTGCTCCTCACCCGCTTTGTGAAGACATGACACGTTAATTTATTCTCTGGATTGCTGTGTAAATTGAAAGTTTCCTGATAACATTTTGGTTCCTTCCCGTCTGCTGCTAAGCATAGTTACTACCCTATCTAGATGAACCACATGGCATTTCTAAGTCATATGCTTGTTTAATTTTTGGTGCGGACACAGGGAAATTGCTTGGAAAGATGCGTGTGTGGCATGCGTAGCAAGCTTGTTGTGTAAACCAAAAACACTAAGGACATGTAGCCTGTCTAGCTTTTGAAAGAGCAGCCCCAAGCCCTCAGTGAAGAGCTGGTCGCCTATAAAGTAAACAAGAGTGAGCTGAAAGGCCTATTTCTCATTCACCTTGGGTTTGGAGCTGCTTCAGGACAGAGCAGTAGGTCTTTCCTTTTTCAGCCCTTGTTTATTTTGTTCAGAACACTTGGGCCACAGTCAGAATTCTTATCTGAGTTCGCTGTGTGAGCATCTGTGGGGTACTGACTTGTTATCTGACTCGTCCCACAGGTTCCTGGGTGGAGCTCCCCACGAATAGCAGCAGTGGTGAGGACAACGACAACGGCAACGGGAAGAATGGGGGGCTGGAGCACGTCCCTTCCTCGTCCTCCATCCACAATGGGGACATGGAAAAGATCCTCCTGGATGCACAGCATGAGTCAGGACAGAGCAGCTCCAGGGGCAGTTCCCACTGTGACAGGTGAGTCACTGAGGATTCCCTGCAGCCTGAGTCTAGGTGACAGATGGGCTCCTGAGCACCCCTGCTCCCTCACAGTGTTGCTTTTTGTTGCCCAGCTTTATAACTTTTTAGGTGTTGATCAGTTTCAGTTCAGTGGCATGCATGTTATTTACAGACTTCCCAACCTGCACTGTGAGTGCAGGGCCACCCTGAGACTACATAGTGAATTCCAGGTCAGCCTGGGCTAGAGCGAGACCCTAACTCTAAAAGGAAAAAAAAAAAAAATCTAAGCTGAGGGCTGGAGAGATGGCTCAGCGTTAAAAGTGCTTCCTGTGCAAGCATGGGGACCTGAGTTCTAATCTCTACACCCACGTAGAAAGGTCGGGATGGACACATATTTGTAATACAGCGCTGAGTAGTGCAGACTGGAGGATCACTAGCTCATTGGTCAGCTAGTCCAGCTATAAAACAAGAAACCCTGTCTCAAGGAAGTAAGGCAGAAGAGTGACAGAAGACACCAGATGTCCTCCATAGGCCCCCTGTACATGTTCGAGTGTTTCTGCACAGGTACACACACCAAACATCTAAGTCAGCCCTCAATCAAAGCATTTGAGAGACTAAGGCAGGAAGATTGCTATGAGTTTGGGGCCTGACTGAGTTACCTATTGAGACCCTGTCTCCAAAAAAAAAAATTGTGCTGGGCATGGTGGCACATGCCTTTAATCCCAGCACTCAGGAGGCAGAGATAGGAGAATTGCTGTGAAACTACAGAGAGTAACAAGTCAGCCTGGGCCAGAGTGAAGCAAAATAAAACAAAAAATTGTTACAGCAAAGGTAGGCCCACTGTTAGCATTGTAGAATGCTGATGGTGACGATGGCACACAGTAGGCATTTAGAACACTGGGTGATACTGACCTGCTTAACCGGCAGTTGCTGACCACCACCCATGTGGAACATCACAGGTATAGACTGAGGGGACTGTTAAAACTGTGCATTGATTATCTCAGGATGACAAAATTATAGCTGTTATTTAAAAACATTTTTACTCTAAAAATTCTGCATGCAGCACATACTAATACCTACTAGGGGAAAGGTGAAGCAGGTGAAATCGTTCCTGGCCTTCTTGTGAGACTTGGGATAACTGCTGTCTTGAGGCAGAGGATGACTAGTTGCTTGGCTTCTTGGCTCATCTCTGCCTTGTCCCTGTGCTGCTTTAAGGGGACGCACTCTTGTTTGGTAAGCAGAAGGATCGGGTGGCTTTCTGCGCATTGCTGCTGGTTCTGCTGGCTACAGACACAGTCTGCCTTTCTGAATGAAGCTTTATAAAAAATTAACTGTTTGTGTTCCTGCATGTGTGTGTGTATGGTTGTGCATGTGTGCCTGCAAGGGCATGCTACGGCCCTTGCCATTGCGAACAGAACTCCAGACTGTTGTGGCACTCTTTAGGTTCAGATTTAAGGGGAAATTTTGCTGGGGGTTGAACCTGGGCTTGCAGACTTTGGGAGTAAGTGCCTTTAACTGCTCAGCCATCTCCTAGCCTTCAGACAAAGCTTTATGTAGTGAAACTTGCTGAAGTATTTTTCATGGTTTCTGTTTGGGATTTTGAATCTCCACTTGCTGCGATCTATTTTACTATCCATTCAAGTCTATGAGTTCTGGTAGTTGGTTCCATGTGCCCATGAGCTTGCTATGTATGGTGCACAGAAAAGGTCACCTGCTTACCTTTTGGCCATACTTCTCATTTATGGCTGCAGTGTTGTCACCTACCCAGTGTCATGCTGACGTGTAGGTTCTACACTGTGTGAAGAGGAACAGCAAAAGCTTCTGGCTAGCTGCAGCTCCAGGCTCTGGTGACCTAGGAGCAAGCTCAGCAATGCTCCTGGGGTGTCTGAGTAACACCTGCCATTTGAAAATGTCTTCAAAGCTCATGTCACGTGACTTGTTTTGTGATTGTTCTTGTAGGTGAGAGTTTAGGTTGTTGATATTCACCTCAGAGCTTTTTTACATTTATTTCCTTTTTTTCTTGGTATGGTACTCGAGATTGAACCTAGGGCTTCTCACATACTAGGCAAGCAGGTGCTGTACCACTGAGCTACATCCCCAGTTTTTTCTTTTTTTTTTTCTTTTTTTTTATGTGTGTGTGTGTGTGTGTGTGTGTGTGTGTATGTAGTAAATGTGTGGTGTATGCACGTATGTGTATGTGTGGTGGTTGCACATGTGTACATCTGTCCAGAGGGAAACATCACTTACCCATGCATTTTCTTGAGAGTGATATTCATCCCAACCTAGAACTACTGTCCTTCAGTGAGCCCCAGTCATTCTCCAGTCTCTACTCACAGACTAAAGTACTGAGGTATGTGGCCACCATTCAAGTTTTTAATTTTAATTTTAATTTTTTGTTTTGTTTTGTTTTTCCAAGGTAGGGTTTTGCTCTAGCCCAGGCTGACAGGAACTCTCTAGGTAGTCTCAAGGTAGCCTTGAACTCAGAGATCCTCCTGCCTCTGCCTCCCGAGTGCTGGGACTAAAATGGTGCGCCACCACGCTCGGCACTTTTTTTTTTTTCCTTAAACTTTCTTGTTAAGTGGTCCAGGCTGGGTTTGAACTTGTCCTGCCACAGCCTCCAGAATAGCTGGCACTACAGGCCTGCACCACTAGGCCAGCCCAGCCCAGCCCACATTGACTGTGAGTGTGTCTTTGTCTTGTGTTTTGTCTGTGGAGTTCCTCAGCCTTGGCCCTCTCTGCTTGCAGACCCTTTCCTGGAGCTGCTTTGCTTGCCGGGGCAGGACAGTGGTTTCTGGGCTCCCTGGCTGACTAAGGGGAGCAGTGTGGAAACCCTCTTGCCTTGCAAAGCCTTGGGGAGTAAAGAGCTCACTAGTGAAGAACCACAAGCAAGCTGCCATGGACTGGTCCCAGCGGAGGAAGCCCTGGGAGCACAGTGACAGTGACCAGCAGGCTATTTTCCTCATGGGATGCTTGCTCGCTGTAGAACCTTTTCCTATCCCAGCTGAAGAGCTTTGCTCTAAGCGAAAAAAGAGGGCCTCGTCATTCTGATACATTTCTGGTGCACTCTCTTATTTTTTAAATATTTTAATTCATTTATTTGCAAGCAGAGAAAGAAAATGAGAATAGTGCACCACAGACTCCAAACGCATGTGCCATCTTGTGCTTCCAGCTTTAAGTGGGTACTGGAGAATCAAACCTGGGTCATTACGCTTTGCAGGCAAGCGTCTTAACCACTAAGCTATCTCTCCAGCCCTCTCACTTTTTTTTTTCTTTTTTTTTTAAAGGCATCAACCATCACACCCAGCATTTTTTTTAAATACTCATTTATTTGCAAGCAGAGAGAGATAGAAGAGAGACAGAGAATGGGCGTACTAGGTCCTCCAGCTATGGCAAATGAATTCCAGATGCAGGTGCCACTTTGTGCATCTGGCTTTATGTGGGTACTGGGGAATTGAACCCAGGTCATTAGGTTTTGCAGGCAGGTGCCTTTACTGCTAAGCCATCTCTCCAGCCCACTTCTCACTCGTTTTTTCAGTCAAGCTCAAAACATCTCTATACAACTACACTGCACATGTGCCCTGTACCTCTCCTAGTTAAGCAAAGTGTATCTGCTCTGCTTGTTATGTCTTTCGTGTTAGATATGGTGTGGGATGAAAGTCTTGATGACTTCCTGTGTCTACAGGAATTGTTGATAAACTAAAAAAAAAAAAAAAAAAACTTAGCACATTTTGTTAGTCCACTGTAACTTACTCTGAAACGTGTTTCTGAAATAAGGAGACTGGATTCCCAAACTTGGATTTCCACAGCACATCACACCTTAAAAATTACTAGGGACCTCAAGGTACTTGTGTTTGTAGGTTGTATTTTTTTAAATATTCATTTTCAAGGGGGGGGGAGAGGGAGCGAGTGAGTGAGTGCACGCACCAGGGCCACCACCTTGTGGGTCTGGCTTATGTAGGTCCTGGGGAATTGAACCCGGGGCCTTAGGTACTGGAGGCAAGTGCCTTAACCGCTGAGCCATCTCTCCAGCCCAGGTTGTATTTTTGATTGTATATTGTAGTGGAAATTAAAGTAGCAGCAGAGCACAGGCAAGGTCCAAGTACATCTCCAGCCCTGAACTCTCCACACACAAAGAAAAAGAAAAAGAAATGAAACCTGGAAAAAAAAATACTGCTCATCCCCAAATAACTGACACATTACATTTTAGCATAAGCAGTTCTTTCTTAATGAAAAATAACTTCTCAGTCACCCAAAATTAAGAATAGTAGCAATGTTTTTACAGTTTTGCAAATCTAAAAACTGAATTAATAGGAAACAGCTGGATTCTCCTCTGCTTTTGCATTCAGTCCATTGTCACAGCACACAGCATGTCCCTTTGCAGTGCTTCACTGTGCGCTCAGGAGAGAAGGACCGTGGAGAGCACACCTTCTAATCCTGATAGGAAAGCAGGCAGTTTCCACCTCAGAGACATGCCAGGGGAGTTACTTCATAATAAAAGGATTTTTGAGAAAGAGAAGCCCAAGCTGTTTGAGTTTGAAGATCATTTTGCTCACAAGACAAGTTGACAGCTTACTTGTTCAGTATTATTCTCTTCACAGTGTTGTCAGTGGAAGTAATGACCACCGACAAAGGCCAGAACACTTGTGTTGGAGCACACACACCATAGCATTGGCCACTCAGCATATCACATCGCTTGCGCAGGGTCAGGGTCCTTTTCCAGAGCCATCTCACTGTAACTTTGAATTCTCTTATTTCCGGTGGAGGCTAGGAGGTGACAAATGAGGATTAAAACTAATGACTAAGTTCTCTCTCTCCTAGCCCTTCGCCACAAGAAGATGGGCAGATCATGTTTGATGTCGAGATGCACACCAGCAGGGACCATAGCTCGCAGGTGTGTGTTTACCATTGTGATTTACATTAGCGGTTGGAAAAACACAGGCTCTCTCAAGAATGTTTGCTGAATCATATTAAAGAAGATGACTTCCAAGTAGTTGTTACAGAATTCACTTTCCAGTTTTAGAATTTGTTTAAGGTGGACCATATCATTCTTGCTAGGCTTCATTACAACTAAGGATCAGGGACTTTTGTCCTAAAAGAACTGGGAAATTATCATCTATAATGTACCATCCCAATATTCCAGGCTCGTTTTCTTGAATTTATAAATAGAAAATGAGAGGCAGATATCTTATTTAAAGTAAAAAAAAAAATAGATTAAAATGAAGTTGTGTTAGAGCCGGGTGTGAAAACCCTGCATCTGTAATGCGAGCAGTGAGTTTGGAGATAAATTTTAATGGCTAGAGAGGAAAGTCCATGTACTAATGACTATGAACTACCTCTTTAAGTTATAGATGAACTGGGAGTTGGCATGGTAGGAAATAGTAGGAGTTGGATTCTGTTAGAATCTTACCAAGAAATCTTGCATTATAAAACTAAAAACCTGATGTTTGTATAGTGGTTGCTAATGACAGACCACCTAACAGTGTGATGGTGAGGTCCTCACTGGGTAATGCGGTCTGGTTGGATTTTTTGGATCACAAGCAATGCAGTTTCTTTCTGTCAACTGCCCTCCATGAATGGTCACCTTGAGAGCAGCTCTGAAAATCCCTGCAGCAAAGGGATTGGTTTCAACCAAATGTCTCCCAAGGCTGGCTTGGCATTGGACCTTCTTCCCCTTCCATTCCTCTGCTAGCTCCTCGGGTGTGCAGTCCTGACTCATGGAGTGATTGTTGAATTTACATAGAATTCTAGCGCTGAATACACCCACCTAGAATTGCACAGGCATCTGTGATGCTCAGGAGAGAAAACAGGAGATTGTGGTAGGCTTGGCAGTGCAGTGCCTCTGCAGAAAGGAACCTGGGAGAACGCTGAGCAGTGGAGGATGGAGGTTGAGTGGTGCCGGCAGGGCAGCAGAGCAGGCAGAGAGCGTGGGTTTGGGCAGCAGCAGTGAAACTCCAGTGAGGACCACAGTGAGGGAGATGCTAATGGTGTTGCTCACTTACAATTTAAAAGGGCTTGTTTTGCATGGTCTTTTTTGGGGGGGAAGGGGTATTTTATTTTATTTTTTTAAGTTTATTTGCCAGCAGAGAGAAATAGAAAAGAGACAGAAAGAATGGGCATGCCAGGGCCACAAGCTGCTGAAACTGAACTCCAGATGCATGTGCCACTTTGTGCATCTGGATTTACATGGGTACTGGGGAATAGAACCTGGGTTGTGAGGCTTTGCAGACAAGTACCATAACTGCTGAGCTATTTCTCCAGCTCTTTTTGGCTTTGAGGCAGGGTCTCACTCTACCCTAAGCTAACCTAGAACTCACTCTGTGTAGGTCATACTGTTCAGACTCCCTAGTGTTAGGATTAAAGATGTGCACTAGCACACCCAGCTTCCTACACTGCTTTAAAAAAAAATTAGCTGGGTGTGGTAGTGCACGCCTTTAATCCCAGCACTTGGGAGGCAGAGGTAGGAGGATTGCTGTGAGTTCAAGGCCATCCTGAGACTACATAGTGAATTCCAGGTCAGTCTGGACTAGAGTGAGACCCTACCTCAAAAAAAAAAAAAAAAGTATTTCTTTAGAGTGACTGGAGTGAACATGGGCGCTCCAGGGCCTCTTGCCACTGCAAATGAACTCCAGACACATGCATGACCTTGTGTATCTGGCTTTAAGTGGGTACTGGGGAATTGAATCCAGGCCAGCAGGCTTTGCAAGCAAGTACTCTGAGTCATCTCCTCAGCCCCTATATTGCTTTTTAAAATTGAAGAACTAATTAACAATACTTGGGGATTTGGGCATCGTATCTTGTCACAGCTGTAGGAAGGAAGTAGTCTAAATGATTGAGCTCTAAATACCCAACGTCAGGCTTCCAAAGGCTCCCAGCTTGGGTCTCCGTGGGAAGCTATGGAGGACATTTTACATTCAAACCACCTACTAACATTTACCCAATATATGCTGGCAGCTGGATTTATGTAAAAAGTACTTTTTACTTATAAAGTCCTCAGATCAGTGAAAGAAGCCATAACTGTCCTGCTGTACAAATGAAAAAAGTGACACTTTGTCCTCTTTTTTTTTTTTTACTTTGTCCTCTTAAAGTTACATAGCTAAGGTGACCAAGCATGTCAGAGCCAGGGTCAGAGGGTGTCCGAGCCTGTGGTCCCCAGTCCTTCCTCTGAAAGAAGCCACCAAAGGAAATGGTCAGGAGAACTCACTGGGGTACAAGTACAAGGTCTGCTGAGTTCTGGTATAGGGGTTTCTAAAGTGGCACAGTTCAGGGAGAGATTCAGACTGCTTTTAGGATGACCTCATCAGAGGCTCCATTTTGTAGCGGAAGATGACCGTGTGGTCTTTGCATGGTGTTCCAGGATGAGCCCAGCCAGTGCTGGGAGTCTCTGGAAGACTATCCAACCGAAAACAGGCCCTCTTTCCATTTTGTAAGACTGTATGTGAATCATGACATGCAGATTAATACCATGTTTGGAGTCCTTCAGAGAACAGAGGTGGGCAAGAAGCGAGACTTAGGTAGATTGAAAAGAACTCCCCTCACCCTCCCATATATACCATGAAAACTCTGAAATGGCTAGACCTCAGACTAGAAATCAGGTAGAGAGGAGAATATAGAGTCCATTGAAAGCATGATTCTTACATAGTTAGACTAAGCGCACTTTTACTATATTCTAGAGCTCCAAAAATTGGAAGGTGATTGTTGTAGTCACCTTCTTGTTGCTGGATAAACACCCAACCAAAAGCAGCTGATGGGAGGAAAGGTTTATTTTGGCTTACTGACCCTAGGGGAGTCTCCATGATGGCAGGGAAAAGGTGGCATGAGCAGAGGCTGGACATCACGTCCAGGCCAACATCAGGCAGACAACAGCATCAGGACAGGAGACTGTGGCAAACACTGGCGAGGGGAAGCTGTCTGTAACCCCCATAAGCCTGCCCCAACACCACCACTAGCTGGGGAAGTCATAACACATGAGTTTACCACAATGTGGGCCAGGTTGCAAAATACTGTAATCCTAGCAATTAGGAGGCTGAGGCAGAAGATAATGATCAAAGTTCAACCTGGGCCACAAAGTGAGTGTGAGGCCAGCCTAGACTCTGTGATAAGATGGTCTCGCTCGCCTGTCCCACTTGCCGACACAAACACACACACCCTGAAAGTGGTACATTTAAGACTTATAAAGCAGCATTGTGGAAGAGGGGGCTGCAAGAATGTGAGAGCCAGAAGGAAGGGGAGGAGTGTTGTGGAGCAGTCATCCAGACAGGAAGTGACCTGTTCATTCCCTACCTCACAGTGCAAGACCTGCACAATAGTGGACTGTAGTGTTCTGTCAGGAATGGTGAACGAAGGCCAAACACCAAAAATGACATTCAAGGATGACTAGAGAAACTGGTTGGCGAGAAGGGGCTCACAGTGGAAGAAGGGTGGGGGAAGAGGTGCTCAAAAACACTTTATACATATATGAAAATAGTAAGTCACAAAAATAGATTCATAAAGGAAGCACAGAACAGTAGTAAGCATTAAAATAAGTCTAGTAACTTGGAGATTTTCTTTAAAATGCTAATCCAAAGGCCACTTTATTGATAAGAAATACCATCATTTTGAAAAAATTTCAGAGAACAAACTCTTACTGTGCGTTCACTCTGTTGGAAAGTAAAATGCTAGCATGTTCCAAAACTAAACCCAAGTCACAAATCAAGTTAAACACGGAGGCCATGGGAGGAAGCTCGGCCGAGCCAGTCTGGCACATGTGCACACACTGTAACACAATTGATTGTGATTTGGGATTGTTGCTCTGAAGAGCCCAATCAGGCTTCTGAGTGATCCGGAAACCCAGGGCAGGCAGGCAGGCAGGCAGGCAGGCTCGCTCTGATAAGTGCTGAGTGTCCCTCGGTGAAGCTGCCAAGTGCAGCGGAACTAGATGAGAGGAGTAGTGAAAGGACTGAGCGTGTGCGGAAAGACTCTGTCCATGAACATGCCTCTCTGCTGCAAGCAGTGAAGGCTCCTGTCAGTGAGAGAATCCTAGTCATTCAGATTCCAGGCACTTCAGTGGAGGCCCTGGCTCAGCCCCTGCACCCAAAACAAACCAGCACTTCACAGCTTGGAGGCTCCTTTGGTTTGGAATCATAGCTGCACATTTCTTAATACTAAATAATGCTGTGTCATTTTTTTAGGAATTTCTCATTCTTTGAGCTGGGCATGGTGGCCCACACTTTTAGTCCCAGCACTTAGAGGCAGAGGTAGGAGGATCACTGTGAGTTCAAGGCCATCCTAAGACTATAGAGTGAGTTCCAGGTCAGCCTGGGCTAAAGTGAGACCCTACCTCAAAAAAACAAACAACCAGAGAGGGCATGAGGGAGGGAGGGAGGGAGGGAGAGAGAGAGAGAGAGAGAGCGAGAGAGAGAGAGCTTGCCAGGCATGGCAGCTGAGGACTATAATCCCAGCACTTGGGCGGCTGAGGCAGGAAGATGGCTGCAAGTCCAAGGCCAGCCTGGGCTACATAGTGAGATACTGTCTCAAAACGTGGGGCTGTAAAGATTGCTCAGTAGTTAAAGATGCTTGTTTGCAAAGCCTGCCAGCCCAGGCTTAATTCCTCTGCCACCCATGTAAAGCCTGACCCAGAAAGTAGCACAGCACCTGGTGTTCCATTTGCAGTGGCAAGAGATCCTGGCAGTCCTGTACACACTCGTCCATGTGCACATTTAAAAGGGGGGGTGGAGAGATGGCTTAGTCAGCGAAGTGCTTGCCTCAAAGTTTTGAGGACCTGAGTTTGGATCGTCAGCACTCATGTACAAGCAGAGACAGGAGGATCCCCAGGATTTGTCTTGTCTAACTGAATTATTAAGCTCCAAGTTCAGTGAGAGATGATGTCTCAAAGAAAGTGGAGAACCATCAAGGAAAACACCCATTAACCTCTGTCTTCCACATACCTACCTGCACACACTTGAACATGCCAAGAAGGCGGCTTTTGGAAATGTTAATTATTCTTGGCTTATTACTAATAAAAAGAATTTCTTTTTTGTTTGACATAGTATATGTTGAATTCTAACTCAATTCAAAATAATTATTCCAAAAAGCTTATGGCTAATGTAGTTTCAAAACCTTGGGAAATGTTTGGATAGTGGCTTTTGTAAAAAAAAAAAAAAAAAAAAATTATCTCCTTCCAGAGATCAAAACCAGAGGGCATTAGAGACAGCTCGTCTGGATTTGAACCGTGACCCAGCTACTCACAAGTGTGGAATGTAGGGCAAGTTGTCTAACTCTGTCCTCGTTTCCTCATGTGCAGAACGAGGTTTCCACAGCTGCTCTTTGCACTGGGCTGCTGCTAGGTCAAGGGGTAGTGTGTGTGTGGGAAGTGTTCAGAGACACTCAGGTCGCCACAGCCCCACTTTCTCACCGCTCTTCTGTTTAGGTCTATTCCCTTTGTATCCAGGTAGGAAGGAGGATTTTATACATTATACTTAAGCCTAGAATATCTTGGATATTATCCTGCATGCGTGAAAGTGTAGTACACTGTAGAGGGTGGGTAGTGAGAGAACAGTGAAGCTTCCCTTTGGAGAGTCACCCTTAGCCCCGCCTCTCCTTGGTATCCCAAGATACCTGCTCACTGTGCTCCTGCGTGATGTTTCCAGCCTTTTTAGAAAAACAGCCCATTTCCTGTCTACAGACTAGTGCACGGCTTTGAGTTGAGTTTCTCGTAAGAGGACTCAGTCTTCCTTCTGCCCCTCCTGCCTCTCTCGGTGCTCAAGTCTGAGTTCTTCTTTTCAGTCAGAAGAGGAGGTTGTAGAAGGCGACAAGGAAACTGAGGCTTTGAAGAAAAGTGCAGACTGGGTGTCCGACTGGTCCAGTCGACCCGAAAACATTCCACCCAAGTAAGTCCTCCCCGGGCTCTGGGCAGTGGGCCCAGGGGAGTGGGGAATGGTGGGATCCCCGGGGTGTTCCCAGCAGTGCAGGCCTGACACTTGCCTCTGAACTTCCTTCCCAGAGAGTTCCACTTCAGGCACCCGAAACGTGCGGTGTCTCTGAGCATGCGGAAAAGTGGAGCCATGAAGAAGGGGGGCATTTTCTCTGCGGAGTTTCTGAAGGTGTTCATTCCGTCTCTCTTCCTTTCTCATGTTTTGGCTTTGGGGCTAGGGTGAGTACACTTGAAGTCCTATTAAAGTTTCCATCCGTTTCATCTCGTGCTTTTTAAATTTTCAGCTGTGTATAAAAGCAGTCCGTGTGACTTGGCTTGTGCTGCTTAAGGACAGTGAGTTCAGGAATGGTTCAGGAATGGTTAAACTTGGTGCATGAGTTCATAATCAGGTTTTTACTTGAAAATAAGATGTTCAAAGCAGAGGGAGGAGAGGACGTGTTTATACTAATCCCCTGGGTGATCATTTTTAAGTAGACTCTTCTGTGATTGATTTTTCCTTTGTGAGTGTTGTGTTGTTTAAAATTGAGCTAATATCAAGTAATTTATAAGCTAAAAATTTTTTTAAAAATATTTGCAAGCAGAGAGAGAGAAGAGATAGAGACAGAGAGAGAGGTGCACACCAGGGCCTCCAGGCACTACAAACAAACTCCAGGTACATGCACCACTCTGCATCTAGCTTTACATGGATACTGGGAAATCAAACCCAAGTCGTTACACTTTGCAGGCAAGTAAGTGCCTTAAGCACTGAGCCATCTCCAGCCCCTAAAAACATTTTTTATTTATTTGAGAGAGAAAGAGGCAGATAGAGAGAATGGGCATGTTAGGGCCTCCAGCCTCTGCAAATGAACTTCAGGTGCATGTGCCACCTTGGACATCTGGCTTTATGTGTGTACAGGGGAATGGAACCTGGTCATTATGTTTCGTAGGTAAGCACCTTAACTGCTGAGCCATCTCTTCAGCCCCTAAACTAAAATGTTAACATGTAAACTTGGAGGTAAACACAAAATGATTTTTTCCTCACATAGTAAAATATGCCTTCATCGCCCCCACTCTCTGTCCCCCTTCCACAGAACCCCTTCTACTTTGTCTTTTTTCTTGCGTGTGTGTTTGTGACCCTCTGAGTTTAAATAGGGCTGCCTGCCTGAGCGTGGGCTGGGGATTACTTACCACAACTCATGCAACTTTACCAAGGGCTATAGAACTGCACAAAATGTCTCCTTCCTCCTCCCCTCCCCCAGCCACCATTGACTGCAAATCACTCCTCTGGAAGGGCCTCCTGTGGCCTCCTGCCCTCCTTTATGATGTGTAATTCTTGAGTAAGGCTTGTGCTAATGATGGGTGCTGTGTTTTCTCTTGTAACTTTGAAATATATTCATTTATTTAAAATCATCTTCATATTTACCTTTTCAAGCATGTCTTTTAAACTAATCATTTTTCTTGCTTTGGACATTTGAGAAAATACACTTCTGAGAGAGTTTAAGAATAAATGGCAGCTGGTGATCTCTAAGCCATGCCACACCCCTCAGACTCTGAGCATGGCCAGTAGAGACCACAGACGATCAGCCCTGGTTGCAGTAAGGAGCAGGGCCTAGCAGAGGGGAATGCCCACGCTCCGGTGTGGTGAGTTAGCACCTGTCCACTCTGTCTCCTGGCACACGATGTGCTCTTGCAAAGGTGATGACGGGATTCACAAACGCCCAAGCGGGTGGTTTTCCTGTGGATCCTGTGAGACCTGGAGAAGTTCAGTGTGCTGCTGACTGCTTAGTAGTTCATTCGCTCTCAAAAGTTTGAATTTGGGGCCTTTCGACATTTCACTTTTACTCGTCTTCAGACTGCTTGTGTTGATTTCATTAAGCTTGACTGTTGTTACAGTATACATGAGTGTAAAAAAATTTTTTAAAGGTGGGGCTTAATAAAATCAGTTGCTTTTGATTGCAGTGGGAGGGGGTGCCGCTTCACCCTTTGCTTCTGCTGTTGAAGGAGTTAGGCACTTGCCTGGCATGGAAAACTGACTGTAGGGCCCAGTCCTAAGAATAACTAGTAAGGGCCATCTTAATACACTGTACCAAGTTTCCAGGTAATTCAGCATATGCCTATATTTCTATACCTGAAATAGCAAATGAGCTTTTTTTAATCCAGAAAAGAGTGGCTCTGTGCTGCTGCACTGTGACGGGATCTCTTCTCTTGCTTGGCTTTCTTTCCTCGCTGCCCCTATATTGTCCAGACCTAAGCTACTGATGAAACAGTGGTAGCAGGCTTGCTAGGCCCTGGGTTCAAGGGAAAAGGAGAGGGGTGGTGTCAGGGAACTGTGCGTCTAAACAGTAGAGCCTTCTGCCAGTTCTGAGCAGAAGTCAGCCTGTGGAGCAGCTGGTGTGGGCTGTGGGAACACATGAGACATGACACCCTCTGCTTCCTTTCAGCATCTATATTGGAAAACGACTGAGCACACCTTCTGCCAGCACCTACTGAGGGGAGGAAAAGCCCTGGACAAGCGCGTGGCCTGTGAAGTGGTGTATTGTAGTTTATTTGAACTTGAGACCATTGTAAGCATGACCCAACCCACCACCCTATTTTTACATATCCAGTTCCAGTACTCTCAAATCCAGTATTTTATTCAAAGTCTGATGAGGCATTTTACTTACCTTGTTCTCTTTCTGGCCTGTAAGAAACTTTAGAATTTCCTAACAAAGTTTACTGTTTAGAAATTTGCAAGGGCTTTTTTTCGCAAACGCCACCAGCAGATTGTCATTTGTCACCAGTGCTCCCGTCCTCTCGCAGCCCAGCAGCAGACCTGGGTGGTCCATGGTGAGCCACGACCAACGGCTCTCACCTGAGCCCAGGTTAGCGAGTAGTGCAGCAGCTTTGTTGTTTGGTTTCCCAAGGCAAACACAAGCTCCCTACACTTGAATTCACAGTTCTCAAAAATAAAACAAAAACAAACAAAAGGCCAGACACAAGAAAAAATAATATCCTGGGCAATAAAAACTTCTTGTAAGCAAGCTTCCGAGCCACTTCTTGTCTAAGCCTCCTGGCAGCGAAGCGCCTCTGGAACAGGAAGGAGGCAGTGTGGTCGGTGATAGCAGGAACAGGAGAGCTGCAGCCCTCCTGCAGGAGGGTGACGACCATCTCCTGGGAGCCTCTCAGGCCTCCACACACACGGCATTGTTTGGAGATGCTGTGTGTTTGGTATTTTCATGTTCCCTGCATGTGAAGTTTTCATGACTTCCTTTACATTTTTAAGAAGTTTCTTTCATTTTTCTTTTCTGAAGCTTTGGAATGAGTCCAGTTCATGGTATTGATACAGGCTTCTTGTTATCAGAAGCTTCACTTACTTGTGGAAGCTTTGAAACTCTGGAGAAACTGCTTCAGCATTACCCCAAGCCCTTAGGGTAACTTCAGAAAGCAGACTTGGGCTGTGAGGACACTTGGGAGAGTTCTGGAAAGATGCCATCCCTTCCCTTTGACCCCTCGCTTCCTGGCATTCACCAGGCGCTCCCTGATCTCTCAGGCACTGGTGACTCTCTCACTCACGTAGCCTCTCTGTTCTGTTAAGCTCTTAACGTTCCAGAACACTCAGCAAATTCCACAGTGACAGACTTTCCTGTTTGTTCATTTTTAAAATGTGAAGCTTTAGGACCAAATTGCTGAAGAGCATTGGGATTGATTGCAGAATCCTGCAAGTTGATTTTGTTGGGTTTCAGAGCATGCAGCCCCAGCATGCCTGAAGGACTCAGCATTGCGTTTTCCGTATAAGTCATCACTGTTCTTAGAGACGTGGCTCTCTAACCTTAGTGAACCATGTGAATTTTGAGGCTATCACCAGGTTGGCTTGAATAGAAACGCTATGACAACCCGGATGCCACTTTGCAGCAACTAACCCCTCTCTCTCACATAAGGGTTTATAACATGGGTGTGCTGTGGTGGACAGTAATACACATAAGTAAAAAATAGTTTCTATCATTTTTCAAGAACATAGCTGTCTCTAACAAAAATAATATATCCAAAAATAGTTTGTCAGTTCTTTTTCTTTTTAGCATTTGATGCCTGAATAATTGTGTCCTCTACACTGTTTCTGTCCTCACCCTTAAGCCTGGTAACACTTGATTTGCCTTCTCGCCTGTTTATTTCGAGTGTCTGCATAGGAAGTTCTTTAGGAAGAAAGTCAGTCTGATGGCCTGCTGGTTTCTTCGAAGCGTGGGTATAAGCTGGTGGGGCAGAGCTGCGTGCGTGTGCAGCCTGCTCTGCTGCAGGCTCCCTGGAATAGGAGGGTTTGGGTCAACTTCAGATAAAAGCACCTTTTTACAGGCACTGCCTTCTTTCTAAATTCAGTAGCAATTTTATCAGCAGTACCATTGAACTTTGAGAATATTTATGATTTTTAACATTAAAAATAGTTTTTCCATGTTCTAAGATTTAGACTATTAATGAATGCATCAAGCATGTTGTCGGGGTAGAACTTACAAGGTGAGCTCATGCAGCTGTACTGCCAGCCTAACGTGGGGTGTGTGTTGATGCTTCTACCCAGATTTTTGTTGAATGAAAGCAGATTGTCTGATTGGAAAGCAAAACTCAACAATTAGAATTGAAAATTTAAGATTAATGTTTAAAAAGCTTTACAACTGTTTACAATTTGGGGATGGAAAGGCAGGCTTCATTTTTCTTATGTCTGAAGAAAACTGGCTCAAATATTTATAAATAAAATCAAGAAGAAAACTGCACAAACTTGCACTTGGAAAGCGCACCGTGTTATCTTGACTGCAGTAAAAAAGAAAATGGAAGACTTAGCCAGTGAGATGACCTTCTAAAAGAACCAGCTGTTGAAGTTTTTGGAATTAACTGAGCCAAAGTGATTCTGCATTCTTCATCTGTGTAGTTAGCACTTTGTATCATGATATAAGTTTACAATACATGTATAACTTGTAGCTATAAACATTTTGTGCCATTAAAGCTCTCACAAAACAGTTTCTGTCAGTGTATCATTTTTATGTCTTTTGCATTGCCTGGGAACTTAGAGGTGACAAGCCCTCCTGTGTCCACAAGAAACCTTTCTCTGGCAGAGCTCCCTGTTACCAGAGGGCCTGACTGCACAAGAGTGCCTAGGGCTGCTACCCAGATTTCTCCTCTGGAAGGAAGATTGCCACACAGCATTGCATTGTGACGTATGGAGCACTGTGGTGTGTGTGTGTGTGTGTGTGTGTGTGTGTGTGTGTGTGTGTGTGTGTGTGTGTGTGTGTGTGTGCAGGAGCACTGCTGTGATGTGAGCAGGAGCACTGTGTGTCTATAGCCTTCAGCAGCCTTCCACCAGGAAGCACAGGGACATCAGCCACAGACCCGACCTTGGAGTGGAAGATGAGCTGGGGGTGTAGCTCAGTGTACTTAGCATAGGGAGACCTGGGTTCATCCCCAGGTCCCCAACAAAACATCACACTCAACCCGTTACGTCTTCATGTTCCACATTTGTGGACTCAGTTAACTACAGGTCAAAAATGTTTGGAAAATAATTTGCATGTGTACTGTACATATAGACCTTTTCTGGTAATTATTTTTTGATGGACATTTACTAATTTTGCTTAAATTTTTAAAAACTTGTTAATAATTTGATGCATTGTACAAGCAAGTCTTGTGATGGTACCCCCATTTCCCTCCTCTCTGTTCCCAACCTACTGAGGGCCGCCCTCTGGAATTGCTGGAATGGTCCATGGTCATTATTCCTTAAACAGTAAGGTATACTAACTGTTTATGTAGCACTTGTGCAGGTTAGAATTGTAAGTGATGTAGAATGACTTAGAATGTATGGGGGGGGGCTAGAGAAATGGCTCAGCAATTAAGTGCACTTCCTGGGCAAACATGAGGGCCTGAGGGGTCCCTAACCCACATAAAACAGCTGGGTGTGCCCATGCATGCCAGAAACCCCTTTGGCAGGGGAACAGTGAGCTGGGAATCATTGGAGCCCTTTAAACTCCAAACTTAGTTACAAGAGACTCTGACTGAAAAGAAGACCTGGTGAAAGAGTGATGGATGCTGCCGCCACCACAGGCCTTGCAGAGCGCACACACTCACCGCAGGCCCTGCAGGGCACATGCATGTGTACACAGCCCACTCACAAGCAAAAATAAAACACGATTGCTTGGGTTCTGTGCAAGGGTCTTGAGTCATCCTAGAGTTTGGCTTCTGTGTTCCTGGGTCCAGTCTATCCAGGAGGACAAGGGGTGGACACACTCATCACTACCATCACCATCTTTCACTGTCCAGTTCCTGTTATTAGCATCCTTTGTGGCAGTTTTTGCTTTTTTCGAGGTAGGGTCTCACTGTAGCTCAGGCTGACCTGGAATTCACTATGGAGTCTCAGGGTGGCCTCAAACTCACAGTGATCCTCCCTCTGCCTCCCAAGTGCTGGACTTAAAGGCATGCCCCACTAGCTAAAAATTTTTTTTAAAGAAAATTGCAAGAGATCCCATATTCCTGGCATCTCCACTGGGTCTCCACTGAACCCCTGGTTCCTCCTCACGGTTCCATACAAATGTGTTGGGTCCTGGGTTCAATCCCAGCACCCTCCCACTCCCCCAAGTAAGCATGGTACTGTGATTAGAATTTGTGTGAA
Source organism: Zapus hudsonius (assembly GCA_004024765.1). Taxonomy (NCBI): domain Eukaryota; kingdom Metazoa; phylum Chordata; class Mammalia; order Rodentia; family Dipodidae; genus Zapus; species Zapus hudsonius. The sequence goes on along the minus strand of PVHP010008062.1, from coordinate 31,962 downwards.
CTGAGCTGTTGTCCATTGTAGGTGTTCACCATCACGGGCATCTCCTGATCCACTCTGAGTTTGTCTGGCTGGCGTCAACTACTGTTCTTCAGTCGGAAAAGAATTATTGAAAGAATAAAGAAAAAAAAGAATTATTGATACAGCACAGCGACACAACCATAGATTAATTTCCAGTTATCATCTAATACAGTGTTTTCCAAACGTGTGATTTTTTGAACTTTTAAACTATTGAGACACAGAGAGAGAGGCAGAAAAAAAAAGTGAGTATGGGTGTGCCAGGGCTTCCTGCCACTGTACATGAACTCCAGATGCATCTGGCTCTATGTGGGTACTGGGGAATGGAACCTGGGCCGTCAGGCTTTGCAAGTAAGCACCTTTAACTGCTGAGCTATCTCCAGCCATTGTGTGTGTGTGTGTGTGTGTGTGTGTGTGTGTGTGTGTGTGTGTGTGTGTATTTGTGACACTGAAATGTACTTGGTGGATTCTCAACACTTGTTTTAAAAAAAGTAGCTGTGAGATTTAAAATTTTTGTTTACTTGGCACACAGGTGTGCACCAAGTTTTCTTGCCATTGCAAGAAGCGGCAGACTCATACACCACCTTTCGCACGCAGCTTTATGTGGGTGCTGAGGAATGGAAGCTGGGCAGCAGACTTTGCCAGCAAGCACCTTTACCTGCTCAGCCATCTCCCCACCCCAAAGCCCAGAGTTTGTAAAGTTCTCTGTGAGATTAAAGATAGTTCATCCATACCCCACAAGCACGTATGACTCCTGTGTTTCATGTGTCCTGTTCCCTCAGCACCTGAGCCCACCATGACCAGGCACTGTAATGTCACCAGACCTCTGCCTCTTGGGCCTGGGACCCACATGCTGGCCCAGTAAAGTGGTGCTCAGCGGAGCTGTTGAATGCCAGCTGCGACATTTCCACGTCTACTCCCAGGATGTCACACTGTGGCCCAGGAGCACACTCCTGGGGCACCTGCCACCCACAGGCAGGAGTGGATTTCCCAGTCGGATCAGCTCCAGCCCTCAGGGAACAGGCCTGATCTAGGAATTGTGTGTGGAGGTCGAGTCTTCTGCAGAGAGAAGTTGTCTGCTTAGCATGCACACAGCCCTGGAATCCGTTCCACGTTTAAATGCCGAGTCACCAAAAACAAAGATAACCCAGACGTGGGCTTTTCAGTCCAACAGGGAAAACAAGTCATAGCAAAATGAATAGGACACGAGTCAGTGACCTCTCACACAGGAACATACACAGACCTGGGCTTGAAGCCATCCGTGAAAGCTGGCAAGTCCCTTGGCTGCCAGGAGCAAAGGACAGTCTGAGCCAGCTCTGCTCTGGACAGTTTATGCTCTGAAGTAATAACTGTGGACAACTGAAAGACAGGACAGTGAGAGCAGCCAGGGGAGGCAGGCCTTGGAGGCCATGTTAGTGACTGGCCATATATCAAGAGTGTGGGGAGAGCTGGGTATGGTGGCTCCCACCTTTAATCCCCACACTGGAGCCTGATGTTGTGAGTTCAAGGTCAGCCTGGACAAAATAGACCCCAGTTCAATAAGTAAATACTGAGAGAGAGGACAGACGTAATCTCAGTTATGTTTTGTGTTGGTTGTATATGTTTGTAGTAGTTACCCAACAAAAACTGTAAAAGGGGGAGGGGACAGACAAAAATACGTGTGTTAGACATAGCTGTAAGTGGTGGTAAGCACGCCTTTGAAAATGAATATGCAAACAATATTTATCTGTTTAAATGATGGGGTAGAAAAATTCCTGCTGCCTGTTCTAAGCACAAGCTACGACAAATTAAAAGCTTTAAAGGGAGTGGGTGTGGTGGTGCACGCCTCCCGTGCTAGTACTTGGTGGGTAGGGGCAGAGGGATCAGGAGTTTGAGGCCAGCCTAGGCTACGAGACTATCTCAAAACAAAAGAAACCAAAAAAAAAAAAAAAAAGTGGAGCTTTTATCTGTGAATTCAAGGTCATTCTGGGCTAGAGTGAAACTGTCAAAAAACACCAAAACTTTTTAAAGGAGGTTAAAGGTTCAGTTACTTCCTTGTGTCAGTTGAAGGGAGGAAGGGTTTATTTCAGTTTGTATAGTCCTTCGTGGTGGGGAAGGCATGGCGGCAGGAGCTTGAAGCACACAGCCCAGGACCCCCACTCATGGACCGGTGCTCCTCAGTTAACCTAACCTAGAAATCCCTCAGCAATTCTAGGTCCGTCAAGTTGACACCAACACAAACCGTCACAAAAGCCACACTCAGCAGCTACAGCATGGACTGGGCAGAGTGCAAGCAACCACATGAGAGGAGAGGAGAGAAGAGGGGAGGGGAGGGGAGGGTTTCTTTTAACTGCTGAGATTTAATGCAAAACCGCTCTTGCTTTTCTGGGATGGACACAAGTCAACTGTGCCTTCTAAAATCAGCGTTGCTAGATTCAGGGTCTTGGTACGGGGCTGGGATCTGGGCTTCTGTCCTTAGCCTTTCCTCTCCAGGATCAGGGAAGCAGACTCTCCTAAGGGAGTGCTTGTCTGCCAGATCAGTGTGTTTACATGAGATGTACACACAGTGAAACACACATAGTGTCCAGTTCTAATTACATCACCTCTCCTTCTTGAGACCAAAAGATAGTAGAAGAACTTAAGAAAGGATAAATTATTAAGAGTGAGAGGGGTGCCGGCACAGTAATGAGGAATGCTGAGGGTGCCAGGGACCTCTCTGCCTGTCCCCCACATTTAAAAAATATTCATTTTTCAAACACACACACTATACACACACACACACACACACATATATATATATATATATATATATATATATATATATATATATAGAGAGAGAGAGAGAGAGAGAGAGAGAGAGAGAGAGAGAGAGCACCAGGGCCACCACCTTGTGGGCCTAGCTTATGTGGGTACTGGGGAATTGAACCCAGGACCTTAGCACTGGAGGCAGGTGCCTTACTTAACCACTGAGCCATCTCTCCAGCCCATGTCCCTGCATTTTTTCAGTAATGTTTTGCTACGCCAACTCTCCTGACCAGCTTACACCAAGGCTGATTCCATCATGGCTGACACCTCAAGCCTCAGACAGACTTCCCTGTGGGTGGGACGTTTACCTGCCTGCACTGGGGTAGGAGATGAGCAGAGATGGGAAGGCGCTGCACAGAGTGCCAGCAGGGAGAATGGTGGCCCAGGATAAATGGGACCCTCGGGGCAGAATGCCTTCCACAAACTGATGAAACCTGAGCAAGTCCCTGCAGGGTTCTTCAAATTAACACATAACTGCTCTGGCAATCAGGATTAAGCCACATATACTGTGTACAGCCTGTGGTTTTATTGAAATCAGTCACACCTGCCAACGTGAACTCAGCCATCTTTTCTCGTGAAAGTCGAATTCTGAGTGTCTGACATGGGTGCAGTTTGATTCGTCCCTCTAAAAGTGTGTGTTATGATGAGGTATAAATCACAAATTTATCATCTCATTTTAGTGTGCAGCTTGGGGTATTAATTGGGGTTCTCCAGAGAGAAAACTAATTAGATTGATTACAGATAAATAGATGGTAGGCAGATTATATAGACGATTGACAGATGATAGGTTACATATAGATGGATAGGTATGTAATAAATGATAGATTACAGATAAATGGATGGAAGGTGATAAATGATAAGTGATGGATAGGTGACAGATGACAGACAGCTATCAGATATGAACTGAGGGGAATGCCTCACATGATCATGGAGGCCGAGGAGCCCACAAGTCTACCAGCAGCTGGTGAACCCAGCATCTTTGATCATGTAACTCAGTCCCAAAGGCCTCAGAACCAGGGAGGTCAGTGGTGTGACCCAGTGTGATGCCAGAAACACTAGTGTGAGTCCAGGAGTGCTGATGTCCAATATGCTCGAAGGGAGTCCCGAGACCAGGACACAAGGGAATCACCTTTGGGCTCCACCTGCGCCACACTGAGAGCAGATCCTTCCCCTCAGTGCCTTGACTGTTCCCACCTCACAGACACACCCAGAAAGACTGCCTCAGCAGGCTGCTGGGTAACCCTGGATCTGGCCAAGGTGACTCCCGAGGCTAACTTAGGTGCATTGTTGTGTAACAGCCTTTGCATTTTACAGAGCTCCACAACCATTGAACAATAAACAGCTTCCCATGGGCCCTTCATCTCAGCCCCTGGGAACACGGTTTTGTTTCTATGAATTTGACTATCTTAGATATCTCATATAAGTGGACTCGACACGGGATTTTTATTTATTTGTTTTAACTTTTTATTGATAACTCCCATAATTATAGACAGTAAAGCATTATAATTCCCTCCCCACCCTCCCTCATAACTCCTTCCCCTCTCATTAGTCTATTTTGTTTCCGTATCATCTTGTCCTCCTATCATGGTCTTGTTATGCAGGAATTCAAAAAAAATATTTGCATATATGTGTGTGACACACACACACCAGAGTCTTTCGCACATCTGGCTTTACATGGGCAGTTGAGGTGTGTGGTAGTTTTGAATGGACGTCTCCCAAAAGAATTAAAGGTTTATTATAACTGTGAATTGTCTTCAGCCTTCTGGCTGGAGGAATTGTCACTTTGGCCTGGCCTCTTGGGGTCTTGCCCTGAGGTATTTCTAAATTGGATGCAAAATTCTAGGGATACATATACAAAACAGCATCCCAAACCCAAACCTGGCAGTCCTGCTGTTTTGTGAATTACAGTGTCACAGTGTGCTTGCTGGCTTCTGGAGGTGCTGGGCTGTCTCTGTCTCTGCTTGGATCTGTGAAAGGGGGCCAGCCTTTTTCTTTAACTTCCCCTGGGTCTGTTACTTCAATAAATACTTTCCTCCCCAAAATTGTGCCTGGTTTGGAGATTCATCCCAGCAGCGGGTGTCTGACTGCAACAAGTGGGGTGGTTGAACCTAGGCTGGTAGGCTTTGTAAGCAAGCATCTTTAGTCACTGGACCATTTCCCCAGCCCCCCAATTTTATTTAATTAATTGATTTATTTATTTTGAGGCAAGATCTCACTCTAATCCAGGCTGACCTGAAACTCACTCTGCACTCCAGGGTGGCTTTGAACTCACAGTGACCCTCCTACTTTAGCTTCCTGAGTGCTGGGATTAAAGACATGCACCATCACACCTGGTTCATACAGTAATTTTTAAACATATTACTTTGCATAATGTTTCCAAAGTTCATCAATGTTGAAGTGTAAGAGTGGACTTCTTCCTTTTTAAAAGTTTATTTTATATTTTAATTTGTGGTGCTGAAGACTGAACCCCAGGACCTTGCACTTGCCAGGCATCCACTCTACCACTGAGCTAAGTCCCAAACTCCTTAAAAGCTGAGTAGTCTGTTGTGTGTATACAAAGCATTGAAAATATGCTAAAATTAAACTTTTTGAGTGCCAACACAATGCCCAAAATAGTTCAGATTTTGGAGCATTTCAAGTTTTTTTTTTTAAGAGAATTAAATTTTTTTTAAATGAATGCCAGATGCATGCACCACTTTGTGCATCTGGCTTTACGTGGGAGCTAGGGAATCAAGCCCAGGCTGGCAGGATTTGCAAGCAAGTGCCTTTAACCACTGAGCCATTTCCCCAGCCCCAAGAATTAACTTTGTAGTTAGCATATAAAGTTGTTTATTTCACTGTGATATTTTCATGCATGCGTCACTATACTTCGGTCTTGCTCACCCTCCTCTGCAGCCCCTGCTGCTGTTCCCCTTTTCCCCAGGTGTCCCTCCTCCTGCTTCCTTGTTACCTATATTTCCTCATCCTCTTTGTCCCCTCCCCCTTTCAGATGTCCTTGTCATTCTGAGCCTGGCTTATTTCACTTAACATAATGATCTCCGTTCCATCCAGTTTTACCCCAAATATAATTTCATTGTTACTATTTGATGGCTGAATCAAATTCCATTGTGTGTATGTAACACATCTTTATGTGTTCACCTGCTGACGAGTGTCCAGGCTTGTTGCATACCTTGGCTGTTGTGAATTGTAATAGAAACATGGGTGTGCCTGTATCTCTGTGGTGTGCTGAGTTAGAATCCTTCTGGTGGAGTTCAGGAGGTTACAGCTGGATCAAAAGGGAGTTCTATGTTCAGAATCTTGAGGACCCTCTATACTGATTCCATAGTTTCTGCATAAGTTTTGTACGTTTTGACACCATCGGCAATATGTAAAGGTCATTTCTCCATGGCCAACATTGGATGGTCTTTTTTAAATAGGGTAGCCCAGGCTGGCCTCAAACTCCCTATGTAGCCAAGGATAATCCTGAGCTTCTAGATCCTTCTGCCTCCATCTGCCCAGCGCTGGGATTGTAGGGCTGTACCACCATACCTGGCCAGGTCTGATATTTCTACATTTGCTTCTTTCTCCCTACTCTATCCCCCCAACACCCACTGGTGGTGAGAGCAGTCCCTGGCTGGGAATGTGGAAGCCCAGGGATCCTTTAAAACCCAAATCTGACTGCACAGCTTTCCTCATGAATCCCCTCAGTATCTCCTATGGAAATTGCAAGACCTTCATTCTTATGGAGGAAAACAAGAAGCAAATACAAAAAGAGAATATTCTTTTGTGATAGAGTCTCGTTAGCCCAGGCTGGTCTTGAACTTGTAGTGATCCTCCTGCCTCAGTGTCCTGAGTGCTGGAATTACATGTGTGAGCCCCTGCATAAATGACCAGCTTGTTGCTGGGACAGAACATGCAGCCAGAAGCAGCTTAGGAAAGGAGAGGGTTTGTTTTCAGCTTCCGGTGTCAGGGTTGGCCAATAGCAAAGAGACAACAGCAACAGGAGAGTGTGTCAAACACTGGCAAGGAGAAGCTGGCTGTAAGCCCATAAGCCCACCCCCCAAAACACACCTCCAACAAGGTTCTAATTCTCAAATTACCATCAGCTGGGGACCTAGCATTTGGAACACAATTTTATGGAGGATACCTGAATCAAACTGCCATACAAGCAAGCAAAAATAAAACAATAAAAAGGATGTTTTAAGGTTCATGTTTATTTCACCACAATTGCTTTAAAAGGCAAGAAATGGAAGAGTACCCGTGACTGCTCTGTGAGCCCAGGACCAGCAGGTGCTCAGATGTTCGCAGAAGCACAGCCACCGATGGAGCACTGGGCCCGTCCCCAGGACACCTCTGTGGCCCTCCAGTGACTACTCTCACAGATGAGCCAATGTGAGGAACTTGATCATAACAATCATTCCATTCTGTCAACAAAACTGAAGCCCAGACGACTCAGCTGACAATACTTAGAAGCATCTCAGACACGTGTATTGTGTGGTCCAGAGTGAAACCTCAGTCTCCATCAGGGAACAAATTCCAGCCACCTTGTGGGGTGCCAGGAGAGCAAGGCTGGTGGGTGGGCTGGGGCACGTCCCTTCTCCCCTCGCTGACTCTCTGGTGAGGCCCAGTAGTGTTCGTATCAGAAGTTGCAAAACTGCCTAGACAGTACCCCCCTCCCATCTCTGGATGCCCAGGCCTGTGTCCATGCCCGGGCAGTGGGTGGCTGGCCAGAGATTCCTACACCACACAGCTAACTGTATTCCCCTTTCCCTGCCTCTCAGAAGCTGTCCCTGCAGCCTACCCTGCTCAGGTTGTCTCAGGCACTATGCATGCTGTGGTAGGCCGCATAGCAGCATCCCAGAAAGATGCTGACCCAGGCGCCTGTGAGTGTGTGTGCTCATGACAAAAGGGACTGTGAGTGGGGAGTGCAGGCTGCCCTGGAGGAGGGAGTGTAGGCAGCCCTGGGAGTGGAAAGGCCAAATAGAGTCTCTGGAGGCTTCCTTCCTTCCTTCCTTCCTTCCTTCCTTCCTTCCTTCCTTTCTTCCAGTGCCCTCACTCACTGTCACATCTGCTGTGGGTGCTGAGGACATCATCATAATTGGACTAGACTAAATCTGTCCCCTAAGGGACTTAGAGGAGGAGAAGGAAAAACAGTATTTCTGTGCACATGAGCCTCTTCCATTGATGAGACAAAATACCTGGAGAAAAAGGAAGGAGAATTTTTGTCTCGCTGATGGTGTCACAGCTCGATCTCTGCCTCTCTGGGCTGTGGTGGGCTTTGCCATCGTGGTGGGGAGGGGGTGCCAGGGCAGAGGACTCGCCGGTGGTGGAAGAGTGGTCCCAATATCCCCTTCAAGGATACACCCTATGACTTCACTTCCTCCCACTAAGCCCCACCTCTTAAAGGTGCCACCAGCTCTCAGTAGCCCACCCAGAGGAGGACCAAGCCTTTGGGGGACTCTGAAGACGCAAAGCACGTATGCTCTGCGGTCTAGTGTTTGATATTACGTATGTTTGCCCCCTTTCTCTTCCGAGTGCTCTCTATAGATCCAGACAGATGGGGTGAGAGGCACACCAGGGGAACGTGCGGAGACTTGGGGTCCCTCTCCAGCCAGTGATTTAAACACATTCGAGTTTGTGTCCGCGCTGGAGAGAAAAGGTTTGGGCAAGGCAGGGGTTAAGCAGGACGCGTGACGGAGGGGACGGACCAGCGCTTTCAGCCCACACGGGGTGGGAAGGGGGAGACCTGAAGAGGGTGGGGACTGACCCCCAGCCCGGGACCAGGTCAGGGCACGCGCCCGAAACGCACGACCGAGGCCGGGCGCACAGGTCTGGGGAGCGGGCTCTGTTTTCGTTCCCTTCCTTTGGGGGTGCCCTGCGGACCTCGGTCCCCTGCGCTGTCGTAGGTGCATCCCGCCACCTCGGTGCAGCCCAGGGAAGGTCGCAGAAGCTGAAGGTCCAAGCCCACTCCCTCCGGGGCTCCAATCCGTCTAAACTTGCCCTCGATCCCGCCTCCACTCCGGCCATCGCCGGCCTTTCTGCTGCGCCCCTGGTCGTGGAGGTGGGCGTGAGCCCGGCCGGGCACGCGTGGCTGCTGTGCCCACCTGTGCGCCCGGGGACCGCACCCGCCCTGCCCTCCGGGACCAGCCGGGGCCAGTGAACCCATCCGCCCATCCACGCGTGCCTTTCCACGACTGCACCCCGCGGTAACCACCGGTGGGTGACACCCGAACTAGGGCGCCCCGGGAAGCCACCGTTCCAAGTGCCACGTGCATGCGTGCTTGCCTGTGTGCTTGCCTGTGTGTGTGTGGATTTCAGCCCTTCCACCTCTTGACGCCGAGCACCAGGTCGGGGAGCCCCCGGGGCTGGTCCCCCTTCTCCCATTGGCTGCGATGGAGGTGGGACCAGCCGCGATGGGTGGCACCCCGGGGGTCTTGGGGGCGCAGCTGCGGTGGGCAGGGCGGGAGGGAGGGGTGGTGGAGAGGAACAGGAGACAAGGGTGGCCAGGGGGGGAGAAAAGAGGAGTGACACTGGGGATAGAGGTGGAGGGAAGGCAAGAAGGAGAGGGGGCGGGGAGGGAGAGAGGACCAGGGATGTAGGGAAGGGGGGGACACTGGGACGATGGGTGTGCCAGTGGGGATGGGGCTGAGGCCTGGTGTCCCTCGGCCACTCTCCTGGCTAGCCATTCCAGGTCCATCAAGGGAGAAGGTGGAGGGTGGGGACCCTCAGCTGCACCTATGGGAACCCAGAGCTCTTGGCAGGAATGGTTTTCCAGCAAAACTCAAGCCACACCTCTGTGCAGTCGCCTCACCCTGGTTGGAGAAGCAGGGGGGGGGAGGGGGGGAGTCACTGCAGGTTTCTGGGCATCTGGGTTCTTACACCTGGGAGCTCATAGCATTCCACCCCCTTACCCCCCAGTTTTCAGGGCTGCAGGAGCCCCGCGGGCAGGGTGGGTGAGGGGACACCGGCTGGTGTCCCAGGTGCCCACTGCTGAGGCGGGGTGAGACTGTCAAAGTCTCTAGAGTAATGTGGAGCCTGCTTGCCTATGTTGGAGTTCTGGGGGTCCTTCTCTTTTCCTGGATCTGCAGGGAGACGTGAGGTATCAACTGTGGATACTTTGTTGGGGGTATATAAATATATATATTCATGACTCTGCAAGCCCTTGTTACTGAGCCCTCAGCCCTGGGAGAATTTTTTTTTATATTTTATTTATCTATTTATATATTTAAGAAAGAAAGAAAGAATGGGCACACCAGGGCCTCCAGCCACTGCAAATGAACTCTAGACACATGCGCCACTTTGTGCACCTGGCTTTACATGGGTACTGGGGAATCGAACCCCAGTTCTTAGGCTTTGCAGGCAAGTACCTTAACCGCTGAGCCATCTCTTCATCGAATTTTTTGATTCTTTGAAGTTTTTGTTGACAAACTCTCTGCCTATAGACAATATACCATGATCATGATCCTCTCCCAGCCCCTTCCCCCTCCGCAGGAATCCTTTCTTCGCGGCTAGTCTTCTATTTTATTGTCTTTCCCCCCTCCCCCACTATGCAGCTCTGGTGTAGGTTGCATCAGCCACTGTGAGGTCTTGAATGCCAGGGCCACTTTGTGTCTGGGAGACAGGGTCACAAAGCTCTCCTCCCCCGCCTTTGGCTCTTAGGTTCTTTCCACCGCCTCTTCTGCGATGATCCTGAGCCTTGGAGCTGGTGATAGAGACGTCTCACTTTGTACTGATCACTCCATGGTCACTTCCTTCGTCTTGGCACTTAGGTGTGGTTTTATTTATTTATTTATTTATTTATTTATTTATTTATGTATGTATGTATGTATGTATGTATTTATATATGATAGGGTTTCACTCTAGCCCAGGCTGACCTGGAATTTACTATGTAGTCTCTCAGGCTGGCCTCCAACGCACAGTGATCTTCCTACCTCTGCCTCCCAAGTGCTGGGTTTAAAGGCATGCACCACCACACCTGCCATGAGTGTTTAAAAATATATTTTTTTATGTATTCGAGAGAGAGAAAAACAGAGAGAGCCTCTTGCTACTGCAAATGAACTCCAGATGTATGGGCCACTTTGTGCATCTGGCTATGTGGGTACTGGGGAATTGAACCCCGGCTGTCAGACTTTGCCAGCAAGTGCCTTTTAGGAGGCATAGGCTTTTGATTAGGTTTTCAGTACCAGGCAGACATTTCCCCTTATAAACAAGCCTCAGATCTAATCCGAGAGCAGTTGGTTTCGCCAGAAGAGACATGCCAGCATTGCACCAGTTGGGCCTTTTGTTCTGCCTGTCCAGCCATAAGCTTGCAGGTCCACTGCTGGTTAAGACCGTTGCTGACTTTCCTTCTCAACAGGCTGCAGAGCTCTTTCCGCATCCCACAGCTGGTAACCAGGGAGGAGGCATCCAGCTCAGCTCCAGCTGGGTTTCCCAAGCATGTGGAGTCTTCAGCAGTAAAGCTGGTCTTCTTGACCACGAGAGGATTTCCTTATCTGAGTTGCATCAGAACGGACAGGCTCTCATTTGTTGGATGCTTGTTCCATGGGAGCCAAAGTCCATGGAATTGGATTTGCAAGTCTAAGGGCCCCGCCCCCAGGATCCAACCCAGGGCTTTGCATGCTAGGCAAGGGCTCTACCATTTATGTCATTGGGTTGTTTGAGTCACGGTCTCTATGTGACCAGGCTGGCCTTGTCTGCCTAAACCTCTTGAGTGCTGAGATTATAGGCCTGTGCCACCACACTTGGCTAAGACTCCAGCTTTAGTAACCCAAACATGACAGACTGAGTAAAGGCAGGGTCTAAGCCTGCAGAATTAGGTAGCATTGCTGGCACAGGCCAGGCCCCACGTCCACACAGGGACCACTTGCCTGGAGGCACACTGTTGGCTGGCTCGGTGGAATGTTGGCCTGTCCGAGTCACCGGAATGTTCAGGATGCCATGCTGACTTACTGTTCCGACTCCGCTTCTTTCTCCGCCTGTAAATCTGAAGCAAGGACACTGGCTGTTTAGTTTTTCTTGGACAGGTGCAGTTCCTCCCTAGGTGAGGCAACAGGCAGGTGGATGAGATCAGCATTTCCACAAAGTGGAATGAGCACTGGGTGGCTTTGTGTGGGCCACAGTGGCCAGGTGATGCTTGCTTTCAGGAGCTGTGGACTGAGCCAGTAGCCTACTTCATGGATCAGTGGGGACTAAGCTACAGTGTGGCCATGAATGACGAGGAAGCCCAGGCCTTGATTCCTGCTTTGGTGACAGGCACATCTCAGGGGCCCTGCTTTTCCACAGAGCTTACAAAACAAAACACCAAAGAGGGCCTTGCTGGTCTGTTGTTAGGCCAGACACATCCCCAGGAACTAGAGGCATGGTTGAAGGGTAGATGGTGTCCACGCAAGACACAGCTCTCACCTCAGAGGGGATAAGAGGTAGTTTATTCTGGAGCCAAATATGAGTGACCATGTTCTGGAAACACAGACTTAGGTTACCCGAATTCCATGGTCCAACGTGTCAACAATTTCATGAAGGTTTCATAGGTACAGACCAGAAGGAAGTCATGACTCAAGGCACCTTTCAAGAACACTGGCTGTCCATCAGTAGACAGGTTACAGCAAGGTGGGGACACCTCCACCACAGGCTTCAGATGCCATCTGATGATGCTCTTAGTCTTGGGTTGGAGGAAGTTGGGGATCTGCTAGTACATTCCAGAAAGGATCACACCTGATAAAACTGATAGTCACATGGATGTTAGGTCAGACACAGAGGTGTCTTAAAGGTAACCCAAGGTCATCTGGCTCTGACCTTGTAACATTCCACCTCTCTGTGGTCACAGGAGTGCCATCAGTCCCCTCAGCCTTGCCAGAAGCAGGTGCACTTCTCTGGGAACTGTAGTCCACAGTGGCATCGAGAGCCCCTCCCCCATCACGGTCAGGCTGGTGTCGTCATGCCTCTTATCCACTGAGCATTTCTGATGTCACCCCAGCAACTGAGTCATGTCTTTCTTCCCACACTCAGGAGCTTCCTCATCCCTAAATGTCCTTCCCTGCAGAGTCCTGCTCAAACCCCACCCCATCCCTCCATCACCCCACACACTTCCCTGCCTGCCGTTGTTCCAAATTTATGAATCTTTGCTCACGCAGAGCCTCAGTTTCCCGTGGCAGAGACACCGCGTGTGTGCTCTCTGCTCTCCTGAAGCATCCAGACAAGGCTGGGTGTGCGTCTGTCTCTCACCCAGGAATTCGGGCTGAAACAGTGGGAGGTGGGGGTCTGTTTCCTTCTCCCACCATCTCTTCCAGACAGCCTCTGCTCTTGGAGGGTGGTGAGTCTGGTGGGTACTAAGGCAGCTGAGCTGGCTAGACCAAGGGGCCCACTTTAGCAGACATTTTCATTACTTTTGCAGTCTGGCAGGCCCCATCCTGAAGGCTCTGTGACTTGAAACAATACCTGCTTTTGCTCACCAATGTGTGGTATCAAGCCTGGCTCAGAGAGCCATTTCCTGATGGGAACTCAGCTGGAGTTACCAAGGGGGTCTAGCTCCAGGCTGGCAGTGAGTGCTGGCCCCCAGGTTTCCTTCAAGGGCCTCCCAGGCCCCCTCACAGATCAGACACCAAGACATAGGAGTCCCACGGGGTCACCACTCCTGCATTCTGCAACTTCAAGCAAGTCACGGAGTCGCCCAAACCGCCAAGGTATAGGGGGAACGGGAAAAGTCATGCAGACGAGAGGGGTGATCCTGACCATTTTCTGAGCCATCTACCTCATCACAAGTGGTGTATGTGTCAGGAATGCCCCCATGGGGTGGGCTGGAGCTCAGTTTTCCCTAGCACGAATGAGACCTGAATTCCATTACCACGCTGGGGTTGGCCAGTGAGGATGGTAATTTCATTGTAATAGCAAGTCCTCTGCAGAAAGCAATGCTTAAATGTGCAAAGAAAATACTGTTTCTATCCTGATCCCATCCACCTGTGTGGTTTGCTCCCATATTGCCCTCCTCTCCCACACCAGCCAGGCACCCCTCAAGCCAGGCACTCCCAGAGCAGAGGCATGCATGTGACTGTGAGGGAAGGGACTGACCTCATCAGTCTGTCCCCAGGTTCAGAGGTCAGTCTCGGGTCCAGGTTATGACCTGTGCCTCTAACTGACTTAGCTACAAATCAGAGGTCATCATGACCACCCCCCCATGGAACTCAGAGAGGTGCCTTTTTCTCTTTTTTTTTGCAGTGCTGGGCATTGAACCCAGCGCCTTGCGCATGCAAAGCACACAGTCTACTGAATGACGCCCCCCAGCCAAGGGACACACCTTTTAAAAGAAATATATTTGTGAGCAGAAAGAGAGTGAGAGGGTGACTATGGGTGCATCAGAGTCTTGTTGCATACAAACTCCAGATGCATGCAACACTACAGTCAGCTCTTCATGGTACTGAGGATTCGAACCCAGGCCAACCAGATTTGGCAAACAAGTGCCTTTAACTTCTGAGTCATATTCCCAGCCTCCAAGGGACACATCTCATTTATCCATTAGGTATAAAGGCCTATAATCCCAGCTACTCGGGAACTGCGGTGGGAAAGCTTAAAGGCCAGCTTCAGCTACAGAATGAGTTCAAGGCCAGCCTGGACAACTTAGTGAAACTCTGTCATCTCAAAATAAGAAAATAGAGCACTTGCCTAGCATGGATGAGACCTTGGGGTCAATTCCCAGCACCACAGAATAATAATAATATTATAATAATAGAGAAGATATAGAAATTAAGATATGGGGGAGGGACGAATGCTTCGCGTCCTCTCTAGGCTCCTTCCGGTCCACACTCGCTAGCTGTCAGCACCCTGGAAGCTGCCTGAACCCCTCTGGGAAGATTCTCTTACCCAGATCCTTGATCACTGGAGACTGACTCAGGCTGCAAACCTTCAGCTTCCCCAGGATCAAGGGTGGGACTGGACCTTCCAGTTCCCTAATCATGTGCTGATGCCCTGGGCCCAGCCCCACCTTCTAGAGTCACGTCCTTATTATACCTAATTAAGGAAATTCCCAGCGTCCCTTGAGTGCCGTGCCAGGATTGCTGTGAAGAATATGTCATTATAACGTCACAGACTGGTGACTTGAGATTCCTCAGGAAGAAGAGAGAACTACCACCTTTTGTGTTAGTTGCCTTTCTTGCTGAGACAAGACGCTGACAAAAATTAGTTTAAGAGAGGAAGGGTTTATTTTGTCTTAAGTCCACCTTGGTGGGGTGACATTCATTCCACAGTGAGGAAGCAGAGATCACCGAGTGCCAGATGCTAACTTTCTTCTTTTTATTTTCATTTATTTATTTGCAAGCACAGAGAGACAGAGGGAAAGAGAGAATAAGAATGGGCGCACCAGGGCTTCTAGCCACTGCAAACGAACTCCAGATGCACGCACCACTTGGTGCATCTTGCTTTACACGGGTCTGGGGAATCGAGCCCAGGTCCTTAGGCTTTGCAGGCAAGCACCTTAACAACTGAGCCATCTCTCCAGCTCACAGCTCATGAAGGACCCCAGGCCACGGGAGGGGGTAGGTCCTCCCACTCCCACTTCTATTGACTCAATCTAGAAAATCCTTCCCAGAGGTGCCCAGAGGTTTGTTTCCATGGCAACACTAAATCCTGTCACATTGACCATCGCACCTCCTGCTGTGATACTTACCTTGGAATCAGAAGGCTGTCACCCCTGCAGCCTCTGGCCCTGGCGTCTCATGGAAGAAGGGCTCTTCTGTCTAGGGGCCTCACCAGACAGCACAACCCCATGGGAGCCCAGGAGGCTGTGACACTAGCCGGCCTGGCACCTCCCTCCTCAGCTCAGAAAGAACGGGGCACAGCGCTTCAGGAGTAAGGTGGCTCGAGAATGTCATTCAGGGTCTTTCCCAGAGAAAACACGGTCAGCACGTAAGCACCATCTGCTCTGTTTCTGGTCATGGGTGGGAAAGGGTCTAGCCTCCATTCTTCCATTGTTCCTGGGGAGTCCGCAAAGTTCATGACCGACAGGTTCTCTGTGGTGTGGCCTTTAGGGGCTCTCACATACATGCACAGGTCAGAGGCCTATGTAAGGAATTCTCAATCACTCCCTCCACTTTTTTTATTTTTTATTTTTTTTTTGTGGTGCTGAGGACCGAACCCAGGGCCTTGTGCTTGCTAGGCAAGTGCTTATCCACTGAGCTAAATCCCCAACCCCCACTCCCTCCACTTGATTGAGACAGTTTCTCGAGTAGCCCAGGCTGGTCCCATGCTCACTATGTAGATAAGGCTGGCCTTGAATCCTGATTCTTCAGCCTCCACAACAAACACAATTCATTGTAATCCTGCTGACAAGTCATCTGACAGAGCGAGTTAATGTCGAATGGGCAGTCTGGCATGTGGTGAGTGGTCGTCACGTGACCCTGAGGAAGGAATTCCTCCCCGAGGAGCCTCAGCTGGGCCGCCCAGGCTTACTATCTAGTTACTCACCCAGGGATGGCAGACAGCTGGCCTCCCGCAGGGCAGCAAGGGGGACAAACCAAGGCAGGGGATGGTCTTGCTTCCTCAAGTCCCGGACAGGATCCAGACAGGATCCCCTGACTCACCAGTGACACATTAGGAGAACATGATTGGTGCCCGAAGGACAGGTACAGTGCCACCTGGGTCGTGTTGTCCACTGGGGATTTCATTCCTCACTCATGCCTCACGTGACTGTACATTTCATATTTATGAAATGTCTCCCATGTGACAGACACTGTTGCATGCAGTGGGAGAAAAGTCATTAAAAGGCAATTAATAAAAGTTGATGTGGCCAGGCATAGTGGCACGTGCCTGTCATTCAATCGTGGGGGGTGGAGATAAAAGGATCTGAAGTTCAAGGCCAGCCTGGACCACTTGAGAACCTGCTTCAAAACTTGAAAACAGGGCTGAGGAGATGGCTTAGCAGTCAAAGGCACCTGCTTGCAAAGCCTGCTGACTCGGGGTTTAATTCCCCAGTACCCACATAAAACATAAAGTCAGATGCACACAGTGGTGCATGCATCTGTAGTTTGTGTGCAGTGGGAAGAGGGCCTGGCCTCCCCTCCCCCACCGCAACACACATACTCTCTCACTCAAATAAATTTAAAAATTTTTTTTTTGTTTTCCAAAGTAGGGTCTCGCTCTAGCCCAGGCTGACCTGGAATTCACTATGTAGTCTCACAGTGGCCTTGAACTCATGGAAGTCCTTCCCCTTATTTTTTTAAACATATTTTGGGCTGGAGAGATGGCTTAGCGGTTAAGGCACTTGCCTCCAGTGCCTAAGGCCTCGGGTTCAATTCCCCAGGACCCACATAAGCCAGATCCACAGGTGTTTTCTCTCTCTCTCTCTCTCTCTCTCTCTCTCTCTCTGCTTAATAAATAAAAAATTAAAAAAACATATTTTATTTATTTATTTGAGAGGGCAGGAGAGAGAAAGAGCAACAGAGAGAGAATAGACGTGCTAGGGCCTCCTGCCACGTTGTACATCTGGCTTTAGGTGGGTACTGGGGAATCGAACCAGGGCTGTCAGGCTTTACAAGTAAGTGTCTTTAATGGCTGGCTCTTACATTCTTTCTGCCACCTCTTCCATAATGGTCCTTGAGCCTTGGAGGGTGTGATGGAGATGTCTCATTTAGTGCTGAACACTCCACTGTGTCTTCTCAGCACTTTGGTGAGTTTTGAGCCACCCCAGTGGACACCACCATCTGAAAAAAGAAGCTTTTCTAACTAAATGTGAGAGTAGCATTACTGTATGGGCATCAGCATGAGTATTCAGGGGGCACAATATATCCATTTAACCAGACCACAGTGGTAGTTTCCCCTTTAGGGCTTATGACCTCTCCAGCTATAAGCTGCTTCCTTCTCCTCTTCCTCTCCTCCTTCTTCCTTCCTCCTCTTCTTCCTCCTCCTCCTCCTCCTCCTCCTCCTTCTTTTCCTGGAGGTAGGGCCTTATTCCAGCCCAGGCTGACCTGGCACTCCCACTCACTCTAGTCCCTGGTTGGTTTTGAACTCACAGAAATCCTCCTACTCCCGCCTCCCAAGTGCTGGATTAAGACCCTCTGGTTTTTCCTTTTTTTGTTGTGTCTTTATCTGCTTTGGGAATCAAGATAACGCTGGGAGTGTGGTACTGTTCCTTCCTTTTCTAGTTTGTAGAATAGTTTGAGAAGCACAGGTCTTAGTTCTGCTGTGACGTTCTGATGAAATTCACCAGTTAAACCATCAGAGTCTTGACTTATTTTAGTTGGAAGATTTTTTTAAAAAAATAACTGCTTGGGCCTGGGGAGAGGGAGGAGTTATTAATTAAAGGGCACGGGGTTCCTATTCGAGAAGATGAAGAGACTTCTGTGGATAGGGCCTGGGGAGATAACTCTGTGGTAAATATTTACTTGAGAGCCTGTGTTTGGATCCCTAGCACCTGCTTAAAAGCCCTCTGGGGAGGTGTGCACCTGTCATCCCATGGAAGATCCCTGGTTAGCTAGTCTAGTTCTCAATACCACTGTACCATAAACATGGTTTAAACATCTAAGCATGGCTAAAATGGTATTTTTTCTATTTTTATTTTTTTTATATAAATATATATTTATTGTCCATAATGAGTTACATTATTTAGTGGGCAAACAATGCGTTGTTATCCCGAATTCCCCAATTCCCCCTCTCCCCATCCCCGATCAGCTGGATATCCTCCTCCGTGGGCTGTCTGGATTAGTCCTTGTGGCAGGGGATCCTGGATATCCTAGTACTCAGCCCGGTCTTCCTGGCCCAAGTGTGTTGTTACTGAGGGGTGCCATGCCTCTGGACCATCTCCCCCACCACGGCTCTCACAATCTTTCCGTCCCCTCTTCCGCTCAGTTCCCTGAGTCGTGGTGGGACCACTTTTATTTTTTATTATCATATAGTAACTGCACAAAACTGTGACAGTTTCAGGAAAGCTCCATAGGCCCCCTCCCCTTGAGTGGGAAGTGTCTCTAGCCAGAGCTCAATCCTAGATGCTAAAGCTGATTGGTCAAGTATAGACCAATCAGCTGTCTCTCTGACTTACCTGGTGGAAGTTTTAAAAAGCTCACTGAAACAAAGGCCAGTCTCTTCTGCCCTCCACATGCTTTCCTAGAAGGAGGACTCTCAGGTAAGGCCCCTCACCCCAGCCTAACGCTAACTCAGCTGGGGGAGGAAAGGCTCCAGATTTTCCCCACATGAACCTTTTTCCTCTTGATGGAGCCCTCTGTCATCTTTCCTTTTCCTGCCTGTTTAGCTGAACAGCATAGCTTGTGTTAAACCCTCTCCTGTGTGTTCTCCCCACACTGGTGGCTGGAGAACTCCCCATTCTTGTTTAAATAAAGTCTCCCACTATACCTTAACCTCTGGTTGTCTATGATTTTAGTTCTTTAACTCTATAGACAAGGATTCGGGTACTCCTTCAATTTTGAGGTACGTTGGAATTTTGCTGGGTATTATCTAAATTCTAATCCCCAGCTCAGCCCCTACAAAATGACTGGTTTCATTATGAGATTTTTTAACATATCACATTCATTCCCATTGCTTTTCCTTATCTGCCTCCCTTTTCCTCATTTCTTCCCCCCCCCAACAGAGACTGACTGGCTTTCATGACTGCACAATGAATACCAATAGCCCCACTGAAGAGGGCCTCTGTGGAATGGGGGTGGGGAAGAGGGGGACTGCGACCATAATGCAATATGTTCAAAAAGCTGACAATTGATTAAAAAAAAAATCCTTTCTGTCCCCTACCCAGGATTCTGGTGTCTCTTTCCATTTCTCTCTACAGCCCAGCATGAAATAAATCTTGGATACACACACACACACACACACACACACACACACACACACACACACACACACAAATAGTTCATCTTCATCTTCTTTCTCTTAAACCTGAACCTGACATCTAACAGAACAAGCTTCATGAAGAAAAATTCCATCACAGGTTTAGCTTTTGCATTTATTTTCTCTGGAACCTTCTTTCAAATGGACCCTTAACCAAACAAGACACATAAACACATGAAAAGACACTTAGCACCATTAGTCACCAGGAAAATGTCATTTAAAGCCTCAGTATGACACCAATGCACACCTACCCCAGGGGCTGAGGTTACAAATACATTACAGTAACAACCTGTGGCTACGCCACCAATGCATCATAATGGAATTATGCTGAGTTTAAAAACAGAAAACCAAAATGGATATGTTGTGCCCATCAAACTGCCTTTCAATATTTATGTTTACACCATGGATGAAGGAACGCCCTCTCACCTTTGGTCAGAGAAGCTTATTTTTTATGAGATTATCCCAGATTTAAAGGAGAAGTCCAAAGATACACTTACAACAAATTTAGTGATAGATCTTGCTTCTATCTCTGACTCATGAACCATTTTCTACAACTGCAGGACAGTCTCCACTGTGCAGTGGGGACACAGTGGTCTCCAAATGGGGTCAAAGACACTGACTGTTTGCCAGGCACGGTGGCGCACGCCTTTAATACCAGTACTGGGAGGCAGAGGTAGGAGGATCGCCTTGAGTTCAAGGCCACCCTGAGACTACATAGTGAAGTCCAGGTCAGCCTGGGCTAGAGCGAGACCCTACTTTGGGGAAAAAAAAAGACACTGACTGTTCAATATCACTTTCCTCAGGCTACTTTCTCATGGGGTAAAAGCAGAGAGGAGCTCCATGAACCTGTGTGCGTGTCTCTCTGCATCCAGAGTTCTTGGAAGGTTTTGGTGCTATGTTCTGACGGGCTTTATACTTATATCAGTCACTTTTCATACCTGTGACCAAAATATCTGATACGAGGCATAAAAGATTTCTTTTGGCTCACATTTCACAAGACCTCACTCACTCCATGACCACTGGCAGAATTCCTGGAGACAGGAGCACTTAGCAGAGGGGCCTCGAATAATGGTGGACCAGGAAGCAGAGGGAGGGTGTGCTGGAATCAGGGGTGGGCATCACCTTCAAAGGCCTGCCACCAATGATCTAGTGCCACAAGCCAGGCTCCAACTTCTAGAGATTTCCACAGCCTCCACAAACAGTGCCACCAGCCAGGAAACGAGAGCCTATAGGGGACATTTCAGACTAAAGCCACAGCAAGCCTGGCATAGAAGCTCGTTTTGAACTATGGTGTCCCAAGAATTTGATCTGCCAATAGGGTTATTCCCTGTGCATTTTATTTTTACATGGTGTGTGTGTGTGTGTGTGTGTGTGTGTGTGTGTGTGTGTGTGTGTGTGTGTAGCGGGGGTGACAGCACGCATGTGGAGGCCAGATGTCAATGTTAGAAGTTTTCCTCAATCACTCTCCACCTTACTGATTTTTGCTTGTGCGTGTGGTGCATGCACCTGTGTGTGCCCCTGCGTTTGCTCACGCCCTTGCTCATGATGGCTAAAGCAGAAGGTCAGGTGTCCCTGTCCATCGCTCATCTGCTCAAACTTACTTGATCCAGAGTCTTACTGAACCTGGATCTTGCTGTTGTTTCAGGGGTTCAGGCGATTCCCTGGTCTCTGCTCCCCATGACGCTGGGGTTACAGGTGTGCGTGGCCACACTCAGCAATCTATGTGGGCCCTGGGGTTCAAACCCCAGAAGTCTCTCAGGCCTCCTCAGGCTCTCAGGCTTGCTCAGGAAGTGTTCTTAACCACGGAGCCATCTCTCCAGGTCTCCACCTTAAGGGTGGGGTCTCACTCAGCCCAAGCTGACCTGAAACTCACTCTGTAGTCCCAGGCTGGCCTCGAACTCACAGCAATCCTCGTACCTCTGCCTCCCAAGTGCCGGGATTAAAAGTGTGCACCACCACACCTGGCCAGCCACCCAGCTAGAGATGACTGTCCCAAAAGCCTGGGGTCCTTCTGTCTTGCCTCCCCAGTGTTGGGTTACAGGCAGGTGCACACTGCCACACTTAGGCTTGCCGACAGGCACTTTACCTACTGACCTATCTCCCCAACCCCTCCCTGTGTATTTTATAAGTAGTTTTTTCTTTTGTAAATATATTTTTATTTATGTATTTGCAAGCAGAGAGAGATAGAGAGACAGATAGAGAGAATGGGCTTGCCAGGAACTCCAGCCACTGCAAACAAACGTTACATGGGTACCTGGGAATCAAACCACGGTCCTTAGGCTCTGCAGGCACCTGCACCTTAACCACTGAGCCATCTCTCCAGCCCCTTTCAGCATTTTAAAACAATACTGACCTCAGCCAGGGAAGTGAGCTGGGAGCCCGCAGGGATCCCCGTGTGTAGGTAAGAAGTATGGATGTGTGGCTATTGGGTGTGGCTGTAGGCTTCTGGCTGGCTAGGTTCTCTGCCTGTGTGACATCTTGACATCTGTCATTTCAACATAGCGAGAGTTAGGAAATGTGACCCTGGCTTATAGGGAGGAAACGGCGACTCAGAACGACTAAGTGACTTGCTCACGGGCACAAAGCCGCCAAAGTGAGCTGGGTTTCTTGTCCCACGGGTTCTGAGTCCAAAGCCTGTGCCCACGAGCTCTCTCTAAACTAGACAAAGGCACCTGTGAAGAGCCACCCTTCTTTGAACGCGTCACCCTCCCAGGCTTTGCCCCATGACTTCCTGCCCTAGAGAGTGTGCAGGTGCTTCGGGCAGTCAGAAGAAGCGTCGTGGAGGAAGGAAGGAGTGTGCCAGCTCTTTACCCTGCTGGGGTAAGAGAAATCTCCTTTTCACCCTCTGAAGGTTTGCTGGAATTAGGAGAGAATAGGCAGATTTTTTTTTTATTTTTTAAAATATTTTATTTATTCATTTTCAAGCAGAGAGATACAGAGAGAGAGAGAGAGAGAGAGAGAGAGAGCGCACACCAGGGCCACCACCTTGTGGGTCTGGTTTATGTGGGTCCTGGGGAATTGAACCGGGGGCCTTTGGCACTGAAGGCAAGTGCCTTAACCCCTGAGCCATCTCTCCAGCCCGAGAATAGGCAGATTTGATAGAAAATACATACACATTTATTAATACTAAAAGGGGAAATGACTGAAGCCCCTGAGTTAGGTTCCCAAGCGCCACAAACAGAACAAAACAAAATATTTATTTTCAAAGAGAGAGAGAGAATGGGTGCACCAGGGTCTCTAGCCGCTGTAAATGAACTCAAGTGCTGGGATCACAGGTGTGCAGTACTAACCCTGGCTCTTTGGGGGGGGCTCGCAAGGCCTGTCTGTATCAAGACATCACCCTTTGGGGTGTTCTCTTTATGCCCCAGCAGCCCAGAAGGATGCCAAGGAAGAGAAAGCACCAGAAAAGCAGTGAGGTGAGGGAGGAGGGGAAGAGAGAAGCTGTTACAGCATGGAGAAATTGCTGGAAGCCAGCGAGCTTGAGTGTGGAGGCTTCAGTTCTGACACTGAGACTCCCCCCCCCCCCATGGCAGCTTAGAGAGGGGAGTGGGTGAGGAGACCAGTCAGGGAGCTCTGTTGGTTTAATGGTGAGACCCTGCCTGGCAGGCATTAGCCTATTGTGGTTACCATGGAAACATCAGATTCAGACCCGAAAGCCCCAGGTCCAGCCTCTCTTATTAAAGATGATGAGTGGAAAGGCCAGAGATGGCTGTCTTCCTACAGCAGCCTGGAAACCCTCCTTGAAAAGAATATTCAGATAAAGCAAACACAACATGAAATTTACCATTTGCATTTTGAACCATTTTTTGCACGTGTATATGTGTGTGGTATATCTGCATGTTTGTGTGCGTGATCATATGTGTGGGATGCACGTGTGTGCAGATGTGTGAGCGGGTATGTGCATTCCTTGATTACTCCTTACCTTATTTTGGGGGACAGGATCTCTCGCCTGAATCCAGAACTCTCCAGTTTGGCTAGTCAGCTTACCCCCGTCTCTGCCTCCCAAGCGCTGGGATTACAGGCGAGCCTCCATACTCACCCAGCATTTACACGGACGCTGGGATATGAACTCAGGTCCTCGTGCTTTCGTGGCAGGTGTTTTGCTCCTGAGCACTTCCCCAGCCCCTCCCCCCTTGAGGTGGAATCTTGCTGTGGGTACATTGTGTATACACGAGGAGGTTGTCAATAAAGTAAATAAAACGAGATCACAGGGAAAGGCCACGTCTTTGGCCTGGCTGCCCTTACTGTTTGCGGGGTAGTGCATCTACTCCGCACCTCTGCTCTTTGTGGACACCAGAAGACCAGCAGCTCGCCTGGAATCTTCCAGGCCTTCAGCACCCGGTGGGCACTGCTGAAGCATCCAGCCTGGGCACTGAGCAGCTTACAGGGTTCACAGCCCCTCCAGCATGCAGACAACCGTGTAACCAGTCTCATAAAGAACCCTACTGTGAGCTGATCTTACGGAAGGACAGGACCCAGGGTTGATCGTTGGCACGTCCCAGCACATCCCCCAGGGCTGGGCAGGGAGGGGACACACAGTGTTTGATAGTCACAGGGCCTTCGTTCCCTGGACCTGTGATGGGCAGCCCAGACGGCGTGGACAGAGCCCTTCTTTCTCTGAATCACAAAGTCTGGGTCAGGGCCACCCTAAGGCTCCACGTTGCTGCAGCAAACTCAGTCACCACATGCAAAGGGAGAATGTCACTTGCTGCAGCTTGGGCCCCGGCCAAAGCTTTTGCAATGATGTCAGACGCTGGCTCTCGGTGGCCTGGGCTTCTGTCACCGAGGACTCTGTTTAATGTCTCAGCTGGACCTGGCAGAATGGGAGGCCGAAAGGCCCATGCACATGGCTGTCCTGTAGGGTCTCTTCTGGGGGCTTGGCTATCTCCTCCTGGAAGCGTCTCATCAGCACCTGGAGGGGCAGGCTGGCTGGACTGGGTTTTTCTTGATTAGCTAAATTTTTTGGTCTTATTTTTTCAGATATTTTATTTATTTATTTGAAAGAGAAAGTGTGTGTGAGAGAAGAAAGAGGCAGACAGAAAGAGAGAGAGAGAATGGGTGCACCAGGGCCTCCAGTCACTGCAAACAAACTCCAGACGCATGCACCACCTTGTGCATCTGGCTTTACGTGGGCACTGGGGAATCGAACTCAAGCCCTTGTGCTTTGAAAGCAAATGCCTTAACTGCTAAGCCATCTCTCCAGCCCTAGCTCAGATTTTTTTTTTAATTCAATGAAGTGGAGTTGAACTGCTCAATGTTCATTGGGTTTAAGTTGTTTCTGTAAATTCACTAATTAAACATTTCCTTTTGGGGTCTGGGAGGTGGCTCAGAGTTCAAGGCACTTGCTTGCAGAGCCTACTGGCCCAGGTTCATTTCCTCAGCTGCCTGCATAAAGCCGGACAAGCATTGGATTGTAGCAGCAAGAGACCTTTTCTCTCTCTCTCTCTCACACACACACACAAATAAATAAAAATTTAAAAAATCTTTTGGTCTGGGGTGATGGCTCAGCAGTTGAGTCCTTGCCACTTCAGCACGAGGGCTTCTCAGGGTGGAAACCACCAAGTTCCAGTCCCCAGAAGCCACGTAAAAGGCTGTGTATGGCCATACCTGTCGTCAACTCCACGGGTGCTGGGGCAGGGCTGAAACGGGACAATCGCTGGGGCCTTTTGACAGCCAGCAGGTCTGGGTGGAGGGAGAGATCCCATCTCAGTGAAGGATACTTCAGGTTCTCTGGCCTCTGCACACACGCACATAAGCACACGTATCTGTACTCACACAAACATACACCACGCATCACACACACACACATACACGTTCTCCGCTTAGACACACAATCATATATTTTGCTGACATGTGTCCGTATGCTTCTGTGACACGAGGCTTGGGGAAGCGGAGAGGCAGGACCTGGAGCACCGTTCTCTCTCTCTCTCTGAGTGACATCGTGGACAGCCTGTGACAGAAGACGTTAGGTCAGGTTTAGACCTTCGTGGACTACCTTTTAGGAGCATCCAAAGGTCCTCTTTGGAGAAAAAGCAGGTCTAGTTACTGCCATTTCTTTTTTTTTTTTTATAAAAAGATTTTATTTATTTGAGAGAGAGAGAGAGAGAGAGAGAGAGAGAGAGAGAGAGAGAGAGAGAGGATGGGCGCACCAGGGCCTCCAGCCACTGCAGACTCCAGACACATATGCCCTCTTGTGCATCTGGCTTTACATGGGCACTGGGGAATTGAACTCAGGTCCTTCTGCATTGCAGGCAAACGCCTTAACCACTACGCCATCTCTTCAGCCCTAGTTATTGCCATTTCTGCTTTCCACTTGGCTTCCTGTTCACTCTGTCTCTTTCCTGGTCCTTGTTCCCACTTTGAGCTGAGATTTCTGTCTTTTTTTTTTATTACTATCTTCTGTGTTTTCAGATATTGTCACATTTGAGACCTTGCCGACTCTGGAGAAGTTCTCCCAGGGCCTGCTGGTCTCCAGTGTCCAGGAAAACCCTCAAGAGTGCTTTCACTTGCAAAACGCTAAAACGCTCACCCCGAGGCTTTCTTGGCTCTGATCCAGCTCAGCCCTTATCACCCTGGGCAGGTACCAGGCAACCCAGGGTCAGCCCTGTGCCCAGAGCCCAGGGAGAGTGCTCAGACCCACTGACCCCAAGTTCCCTGAGGCCTTTCTCCCAAAACCCATTGCCCTCATCTCGCCCCCTGTCCTGACCCAGCATGGTGCTTCCCCACTGGCCACGAGACAAGCCTCCTGCTTCTAGGGCTGTGTGAACACAACATCTTTTTCCTTCTGACCGTCATTATTTGCACTTGCATGCCTTACCACACCAAAACAAGTCCTGGGCGCAGTTGACCGCAACTGTTGGTCTCTTGTCAGCTCAAATCTCGAGAAGTCCTGTTGAGACATTTAGGGGTGACAGTAAACTAAAAGTGACCGAGAAAGAGAAATGCCCTTGAACCAGCATGGAGAAATTCTTTTCTTTCTCTCTAAAGAAGCATTGCAGCCTGCACCTCGTTAGAGGCCAGGAACATAATGGGAGAATCTGGTTTTCCTTGTCTCTTTCTTTCCTAGAAGAGAAAATTGAAAATGAAATTATTCCCTTCCTAGAAACCAGGTGTTGCCTAGACCCCTGAGGTAGGGGCTGAACCGACCGTCTCAGCCCTCATCCAGTAAACTTGCATAAAAGACCCCAGTTGGGGTCACCAGGTGGGCTTTTCCAGTTTCTCGGAGCCCCGCCTGCCTCTGCAGAAGCTCTCCTGTCTTTTCTCCTCCAAAACGCTATGATCTCTGTAATAAAATCTTTCTAAACTCCACCCTCTTTTGGTCCCTGGAATTCATTATTGAAAGTCACAGGATGAGAATCTGGAGGTCACGTTTGGTGTGACCGTGACAGTCTGGTACCCGAACTCCTGAGTTACAGCCCAACCCAGAGCCGAGAGCCCCTCCATCACTCTCAAAGACACCCCTAATTCCTGGATCACTATGGGATCCACATGAGACCTGGTTCCCAGCCATGACATTAGTCACTCTTGGGCCAGTTGTCATCCCGGTCACAAGCAGAGCCCAAAGCATGCTGGGAGAAAATCATTTCACAAGCAAGTCTCTAGAAAAGTCCAAGCCCCCAAATCATCTGCACCTCGACATTTGCCATCATTGAATTAGCACTTTTCCCTGAGGATGACCTTCTCCTTTTTTCTCATCTTAATGGTTTTAAATGAGCTTTTTCAATTTTCCATAAACTGAAAGAAAAATTGGGGTGTGGAGGGAGTTGGGGAGATGGCTCAGTGTATGAAGTGCTTGTTGTGCAAGTGTGGTACCCAAGTGTGGCTCCCTAGAGCCCACGTACAGCTTAATGCCCTAGAGCTTCTGTCTGTGATGCCCATCTGCCAGAAGTTCACGGCCAGCCTGGGCAACAAGAGACCCTTCCTCCAACAAGGCGGAAGGAGAGGACTGGTGTCGCAGTCAGCCACACGCCGCTGGGATGAATCTTCAAACCAGGCACAGTTTATGGGAGGAAACGATTTATTCAAGCTACAGACCCAGGGGAAGTTCCATAAAAGTGAAAGAGGCTGGCCCTCTGTCACAGGTCCAAGCAGAGAGAAAAATCCACCACCAACACCACACACACAACAACAAACAGGCAGGAGAACCAAAGAGAGAATTTATTCCCCTTTATATAGGCTTAGGGTGGGGTCTTGCAGCCCTTTCCCAGACTTAATGGCTTCCTGAGTCTCTGGAATTTCCTTCCTGCACTGCCCACACAGGAAAGGATGTTTCCTTCCAGCTCCTTTGAGCTTCTTTACATCCTGCACCTTGCTGAGAGGCTGCCTTCCTGTGAACATCCTCAGAGACCCACCCAAGATTACTTGAAAGGTCAAGTTGACATCAAAACTTAACCATCACAACTGGTACCAAAAGTTATCCTCTGGCCACTGCAGGTGAGTGGCCAGAGTGCCACATGGGCACACACACGTGCATATAACACACACACACACACACACACACACACACACACACACACACACACCAACAAAAGAATGAACCCATAACTGTTCTTAGCAATTATTTCTGGGGAAGAGTTGAAAGTTCAAGGTGAATATGGGATTTTTATATTAGCCACATGGATGAGGTATTGCTTTTTTATTTTTGAGTGCGTAATTTTGAGTTGTTTAAAGTAATAAGTATATAATAGAACAAAAGTATATAATAAACGCCTTTCTTCTGATTGAAAGAAAAAAACCTTGGAAGCAAGTTGTTTAGAAATAAAGTCAGAGCAATCATTGCAGATGAAAGCCTGTGTACCCCCCCAGCTCATCCCACGAGGTCCCTGGAGCCCCACTTTCAACCCCTACTCCTGCCCCCCCATCCATCAAGTCCCCAGCAAGCACGGATACTTCTGTGCCTTTCCCGAGTGCTCTAGAATTGTAATCACATATGATGTGGGTTTATTTACCCATCTCTGGCTGAAGGACAGACATCTTGATTGCTTCCAGGTTTTGGCCTTCGCGAGCACAGCGCTATAAATGTCGGTGTGTGGCTCTTTGTACGGACCTAAGTTTTCAGCCCAATGGGGTAAAAACATCAGGGTGGCTCCTGAGCCGTGTGGTCTGACGGTTTCCTTTTGTAAGGACCACGGAGCTGCCTTCCAGAGGGGCCAGTTTTCATTCCCCCAGCAATCAATGGGAGTCCTGGGGGCCCTGTCCTCATGTGGGACTGTCCGAGTTTTGGACAGCGGCCATGCTAAGAGGAATGCGGCCGGGACCCCACGGCGGTTCTCATCTGCAGTTCCCTGGTGACACGATGCCTCACATCTGCTCCTGGCAGCATTTGCCGTCTGTCACTCTTCAGGAGAAGTGTAACCTAGGTGACAGCTGAGTCCTCTAGTCCCCGACGAAAGCCAGAGAAGAATTATTAAGCCTCTGACCTACAAGCCCATACTTCCTTGAGCTAAATGGAGACTAGATTGGATAAGGAAAGACCTATGGAAAAGGAAGGCTGTGTTCTGCGTTGTCATTACCCGGCTCTCCTGTGCCCTCGCGGGTAGATGGGCTGTTGTTATTTATGATTCTTACTTGAAAAATGACAAGGCTTAGAGCCATTGGCCCGCCTCACAGACTCGAGCCAGACCAGAGCCCTTACAACACGTTGGTAGAGGAACCCCCCCTTCCCTACCTACAATGGGTGATGCTGGTATCATTGCCTCCTCTCTCTCTCTTCTTTCTTTTTCTTTATTAAAATACTTTATTTGCAAGCGGGAGAGAGAGAGAGAGAGAGAGAGAGAGAGAGAGAGAGAGAGAGAGAGAGAGAGAGAGAGAGAGAGAGAGAGAGAGAGAGGAGTATGGTGTATCAGGGCCTCCAGCCACTGCAAACAAACTCCAGATTCATGAGCCACTTTGTGTATCTGGCTTGACATGGGGACTGGGGAATCGAACCCAGGCTGCCAGGCTTTGTAAGCAGTGCCTTTCACCACAAACCCGTCTCTCCAGCCCCATCTTTTCTTTTCTTTTCTTTCCCTTCCTTCCTTCCTTCCTTCCCTTTCTTTCTCTCCTTCCTTCCTTCCTTCCTTCCTTCCTTCCTTCCTTCCTTCCTTCCTTCCTTCCTTCCTTCCTTCCTTCCTTCCTTCCTTCCTTCCTTCCTTCCTTCCTTCCTTCCTTCCTTCCTTCCTTTCTTTCTTTCTTTCTTTCTTTCTTTCTTTCTTTCTTTCTTTCTTTCTTTCTTTCTTTCTTTCTTTCTTTCTTTCTCTTTCTTGCTGTGTAGCCCAGACTGTCCTGGAACTTTACCTTTCTGCCTCTGCCCCCTGCATGCATGATACTTGCTTGTATCAGAATCTCTCTTTTTAAAAACAATCTTCTTTTTTTTTGCTTGTTAGCTTTTGTTCCAGGCAGGGTCTCGCTCTGGCCCAGGCTGAACTGGAATTCACTTTGTCGTCCCAGGTTGGCCTCGAACTCACATCAATCCTTCCACCTCTGCCTCTCAAGAGCTGCCACACCTGGCCCAAACCAATCATTTTTAATTAGCATACAAAATAATTAAGTTTCATATGGCATTTTCCTCTTTAAATGTTTATTTGCACAGCGGTCTTTCTGGTCCCTTCAGAACTCCTCAGCTTCACATCAGTTCAGGAAGGCGCTTTCGAGCCTGGTCATGAGTGATTGTCAGTAACTGAGCCACGCATTAAGCGGGATTCAAAAGGTCCTGAAAACCAGGCATGAAGGCGTCTGTCTGTCTGTGATTTCAGCATTCCTAGAGGCAGGAGAATCAGAAGTTCAGGCTTGTCCTCAGCTGCAAAGTGAGTTCTAGGCCAGCCTGAGATATAAAAGCCTTTGCCTTAAAATGATAGATGATAGATAGAAAGGATGGATTAAAAATAGATAAATGATATCTAAAATAAAATTTTTTGATGCTTTAGCCACTTGCTTGGACCCTCGCTGAGCCAGGAAGGACTGCCCTCCCTCAGCTGGCCACTTGCCATCAGATAATAAAATGCTCGCTCAGGAATGTCCCCCCCACAAGCCTATCAATCCCGAGCTGCCCACTAAGCACATCTTTGCAGGGCTCTTTGGTTTTTCAAGGAAGGATGTTGCTCTAGCCAAGGCTGACCTGGAATTCACTACACAATCTCAGCTAGACTCAAACTCATGGCAATCCTTCTATCTCTCTCTGCCTCCCCAGTGCTGGGATTAAAGTCATGTGCCACCATGCTTGATTAAAGCCTCCCCCCCTTTTTTTTTCAAGTTAGGGTCTTGCTCTAGTCCAGGCTGACCTCGAATTCACGCTGTAGTCTCAGGGTGGCCTTGAACTCACTGCAATCCTCCTACCTCTGCCTCCGGCGCTCTGGGACTAAAAGCGTGTGCCACCACACCTGGCTTAATTAATTTTTATTATTTATTTATCTATTTTTGAGGCAGGGTTTCACTCTAGTCCAGGCTGACCTGGAATTCACTATGTAGTCTCAGGGTGGCCTTGAACTCATGGCGATCCTCCTACCTCTGCCTCCTGAGTGCTGGGATTAAAGACGTGTGCCACCACACCTGGCTTAATTAATTTTTAAAAGGAGGCTTTAAAAATTTATTTATTTAGGGCTGGAGAGATGGCTCAGCGGTTAAGGCACTTGCCTCCTGTGCCTAAGGCCCTGGGTTCAATTCCCCAGGACCCACATAAGACAGAACCACAAGGCGGTGGCCTGGTTCTCTCTCTCTCTGCTTGAAAATGAATAAATAAAATATTTTAAAAAATTTATTTATTTTTAAAAAGGCTTTAAAATTTATTTATTTATTTATTTATTTATTTATTTATTTATTTGCAAGCAGAGACAGAGAAAAGAGAGACAGAATGGGCACACCAGGACCTCTAGCTATTGCAAATGGACTCCAGATGCATGCACCACTTTGTGCATCTGGCTTTACATGGATACTGGGGAATCGAACCTAGGCTATTAAGCTTTGCAAACAAGTTATGTAATCACTGAGAATCCTTTTTTTGGAAACAGGGTCTCCAACTCAGGGTGGCCTTGAACTCCCTATGTAGCTGAAGATGAATGGATCTTCCTGCCTCCACCTGCTGAGTACCTACCCTACGCTTGGACTTTGTATGTGCTAGGCCAGCATTCTACCCACTGAGTTACATCTCCAGCCCTATTTTTCCCCCTCTGTGGTGTTGGGGATCAAACGAAAGGTCTCATGTGCCAGAGAAGTGCCGTACTACTGAGCTACACCTCAGCCCAAGCCTACATTTGTTCAGTGAACATTCAACCCCCACTCAGGAGGGCAATTCCAGAAATCAGGCAACTTGGCGCCCCCTGGAGGCGGAAACTTGGAACTGCCCAGGGCTATTTTCTCTCTCTCTCTCTCTCTCTCTCTCTCTCTCTC
>PVHP010008061.1:0-54221 GCA_004024765.1 Zapus hudsonius | reverse complement strand
TTTGTTAACTGATACTGACCTCATTCTCCGATGGAGATTGTGTTTGTAGTTTTCAGGATACAGCGAGGGAGCTGTGGCCCATATAACCCTACCAACCGATTGCAGGCAGAAAGCTGAGATCCTGGCATGAGATGAGCCACCACAGTCATACGGGGGAGGATCCATATGGAACCCCACAGAGAATGATTGGATGTACAAGAGACCCACAGCCATAGCCATTCAATCAACAAAAGATAAGCCAGTGTGACAGAAACCAACGAATCTCGACACAAAAACCCCTAAGCTCACAACACCATAGCAGCCTCAATACTCACCCACCACGACTCAGGGAACTGAACGGAAGAGGGGGCGAAAGATTGTGAGAGCCGTGGTGGGGGAGAATAGCAGAGACTTGTCAACCCTTCAGTAACTACACACTTGAGACATGAGAGCCCTGCTGAAGAATGAGCTATCCATGGTCCAAAGACTGATACAGACGGCCCACAGAGGAGGATATCCAGCTGACTGGGGATGGGGAAGGGGGGCAACGGGGAATTGGAGATAACAACTCATGGTTGTCCCACTAAACAATGTAACTCATTATGAACAATAAAGAAAAAAAAAGCTAAAACCATTTGTAAAGCATCATATTTAGCTTAAAAAGGCAGATATGACAATGTATGAATTGTATAATTTCCATTCCACAAAGTTCAAGAAAATTAAAAGGAAATGGGCCATAGAAGTCAGAACGGGTTGACCACGTGAGAGGTTTAGTGATGATAATACGCACCAGCCGACCCTCTAGGATCATGGAAATGTTCTGTGTCTTAAGAGAGTGCTGGTTATAAGGCTACACATGATTATGAGCACCCCCCATGTGTTTGCTTATTTTGGCATATGCTAGTCTGAGAGGCTTCTCCTAGGCCAAGAGGATTCTGCTATTGTAAGCAATGGACACTGGACCTAGAAGGAACTTCCCAGCCAGGGTTCTAGAAGGAACCTGCAGGAGATAGACAATGACCACAGAGAGCAGTAGGAGTTTGATTGACTTTTTGGAGGAATGAAAATCTAAACATATTCTCATCCTCCAATCTATCTGAAAAGCAGCTGGATGGAGCCATCTCCTGTAATTGCTTACTTGGCTAAATCCCTGAGGAGCACAGGGATTTGCCATCTTATGAAATTAAAAGAAGAAACACCAGGAGCTATTATCTAACTTCTGAAAACAAAAGAATGGCTTCAGGTTCCCAGGCCCCAGCAGGAATGAGGTCATAATTAGCCCATTAGTCTTACAGTAGTTAAAAGTCACATGCTTTGTGTCTTGCTCTTGCCTAGGACATACAAGGACATTTTCCACAGTCTTTGGGTGACCAATTTAGAACCACAATGTTCTTTTTTTTTTTTTTAAATTTAGGTGCCTCCAGTGACAAAAAGTAGCTCTTCTATAATATTGACTCCAGAGAAATGACGGGTTTGAATCCTCTGATTTGGGAGATCTGGAAGACTGCAGGCCATGCCAGTGTGATGGTGGTTAGAGGCCAACACCCTGCAGGGACATTCTGAAGTTGGGACATTCTCTCTTGTAGATTTAACAAGACAGCACTCAGACTAACGCAGGCCTAGAAAAGACAGTGGCATGCTGAGGCTGGAAGGGAAGTGCTCATAAGCTAAGGATACCAGAGGGCTCCATAGGAGGGCAACCCACTGGGCTCTGACTACGGTGTGCATCTCTCCTCCTAACACAGACACATGCACATTACCCCTGACACACATATACCTCAACCTACGAATCAGAAAATGGGGGAAGTGAAGAAAATCACGAGTTAATAAAATCATTCTTAGTAGCATTTTGTCTTATTTCCTTCAAATATTTCCCCCTCAACCTATTTCTCTATGTAGTCATAAGACCTGTAATATACATGGGTTAGTTATCTTGGTATCAGAGTCTCTGACAGGATGACCTAACGGAGGAAAAGCTTACTTTAGCTCACAGATCCATCAGAGCAGAGCAGACAATGGCATTGGAGTGTGTGGCAGACTCCTCGTATTGTGTCCAATCAGAAAGCTGAGAGCAGCCAGAACTGGGGGCTAGGCTAATGACCACCAAAGGCCCATCCCTTGTAGCTCAGTTCCTCCAGCCAGGCTCCATGTCCTGAATGCTTCACAGCCTCCACAAACAGCACTACCACCTGGGGAAAAGTGCTTAAAATATGAACCAGTGGGTGACAGTTCAGATCCAAGCCCTAACAGTACATTTCAGCACTCAACTTCGTTCAACATTTTTAGTACTTCCTCATGTTTTTGCACTCATTACTTGTAATAAGTATTTTAAATAAATATGTAAATACCATTTATGCATAGACGTAATTCTTATAATTTATATAAAAGTCATCTAAGAAATGGATATTTCTACTTCTACTCTAATTAGCTCATCTCCATTACCCTTTAGAAAGATTTGGGGCTTTAAGGAGTTCACTGTCCGAGTCTCTTCCTCTGAAACTCACATTTGAGTGGTCAGTAGTGGGGCCCCAGTGCCATCATTTAAAAGAAGAGAATTGAAATATATCCAGGACTAAGTACCCTGCCTCGACCACAGACTATGCATGCCCTATACATTACTGCACAGTGGACTCAAGGTCTTGGGTTATCATCTATGATGCAGTTCACTCTTGCTTCACCTGGAGCTCACTGATTTCATCAGACTAGCTAGCCCAAGAGGCCCAGGGATTGTCCTGGCTCTGCCTCTCCTGCACTGGGATTCCAACAGTACACTCTCATGGCAGGCTGTTTTGGGATCTCTAAATTTAGAGCCACATGCTTGCATGATAATAGTTTTATAGACGAAACCACTCTGGGGACTTCTGAAATCTATTAGCATTGATATTTTAGTACTCATATTTGTCCCAGTATTGAAATTAGTTATATAAATCTATCTGTCTTCTTTCGAAGAGTGACCGAAGAGAAGGCAGACATTTAGGGACCAGCATGGGATAGTGCTGAAGAAGTATTTAACTGAACTGCATAGAAATGTGGGAGAAAAATTATAGAAATATTTTCATATAATAGAGACCTTGTCGTTTCTTCCAAAATTTTATAGACATGAAGTTAATAGCTTTTATTTGATCACTGTAATCTTTTTAAATATGGGAGTTTACAGATATTAATATGAATTTGATATTATTTATAATTATTTCATTTGAATTATTGCTATCTTTCTCTTGTTATGGATTCAGTCTGTACTTACCAGGGTACAGCCTTAGCATCTGTATCTGAATCAAATGCAGTACTTGTTAAATATGCAAATGCTTTGGACAGACATTAAAAAAAATCACACTGGGCTGGAGAGATGGCTCAGCAGTTAAGGCACTTGCCTCCAGTGCCTAAGACCCCGGGTTCAATCCCCCAGGACCCAAATAAGCCAGACCCACAAGGTAGTGGCCCTGATGTGCTCTCTCTCTCTCTCTCTCTCTCTCTCTCTCTCTCTCTCTCTGCTTGAAAATGAATAAATAAAAATTTTAAAAAATCACACAATCAGAATCTCAAGGAAGGGCTTTCTGTAACTTACGTTTTAAACCTGAGCACAAAGTGACCTTCTGGTTCCATAAGTATCAGTCTTCCTAATTCATCAGGGAGAATAAGCCATGTATTTTTTTTAACTTGGGAAAGGATGCTTAGCAACCCTGTTCCATGCCTCCCACCTTAGCAACACAGGTGATTAGAAGACTGTCCTCAATACTAATGGCTTATCTTTGTACAAGTAAGATCATTTCAGAACCACCCCCTACTGTATTGCCATCTTAACACACTCTAAGCAAATCAATCTTAATTAAGCATATCAAATAGAAGTGAGGTGCAGTTTGGGATCAGAAGCTAAGTGCTTTTCTTATAATGAGCACGATTCCAGCTGTTTCAATGCTGGGCTCTAGCATAAAACGTGAGAGTCAGAAGTCTTTCCTTGCCTTCACCATACCGGAACTAAGCATTTAGAGACAGACTCTGTGCAGCCAGGTCCCTTTCTGTGGGCTTAGCTCTGGATTTAAAGTCTGGGTAAAAGAAAGAAGGCTTCGAGAAGACATTGGCTCATGACTTGGACTATTCCTCTTTGGTCTTTTACTTTCTCTTGGTTTTCTATTCCTTTTGAACATAGACTTAATCAACCCCACCTGTTTCAACAAGCTGTAGTGAAGGTCCATGGGATGATACCTCACCATTCTCCTGGGCAGCTGCAAGACCAGGCAATGGTATTTTTTTTTTCTTACTGATTTCTTATAGCCTCAAATGTATCTTTGTTTTGTCCTGCTAGATCTTACATGGAGTGCTTTTCTCAGACATTATGGCATGTCATTCTATGGAGCAAGAGACTTTAAGCATGCAATGATTCACTTGATAAAGTTTAACTAACTTTCCACTACTAGAAAAGTTTGTATTTGATATAACTAAGTAAAAAATACAATGTGAAATACAATGGACCAAGCGTCTAGATGTAAGCAGTCAAATGGCTCCGTTGGACACATTGTTGAAGCTGGTTTTCAGGAAAGTTTATGTACAGCAAGACTGTTACAACAACAAGGTATTTATCAAATTGAAGTCCATTCAGGGGAACTTATGCTTGCCTGGTCGATGAGAGATATCAATAAAATATGTTCTAGAGTCCAGGATAGGGTTTGTTGGCTCCTGGATTCAAATCAGACCCTCTTCCTCTGTTTAGCCTCTTCTTAACTAACCTATCTGCTGGCTTTCTCAAATATGAAAATTTGTAACCTGGTTCACAGCGGTCTTCTAAGGCATGACTCTCTTCCTGCTTCTTATATCCCACTGTGAAATGCTAATAGGATCTAAATAGAGTGGGTCTTTTAGGGGATGGTTTAGGCAAAAGAAAATTTCTCCTTTTAATGGTTTTTACTTTTGCACATGCATTTATTTGGATAAGTTAAATCAAATCTCCTTATTTTTCCTCCTTCATTCAACTTCCTTCTTTTTCACAGTTAGCTAGATGGGGCAAGAACTCATGATTTAGTTTGTGAGGGGGAACTAGCACTCTTCAGTTTTTAGTTCAAAGTTATGAGAAATTAACATTTTTAATTTTTAATTTATCTTTTATTTATTTATTTGCAAGCAGAGAGAGATAGAGAGGATGAATATGGGCACATCAGGGCCTCATGATGCTGTAAATGAACTCCAGATACATGTACCACTTGGTGTACCTGGCCTTACACGGGTACCTGGGAATTCAACCTGGGTCGTCAGGTTTTGCAGGCAAGTGCCTTAACTGCTGAACCATCTCTCCAGTCCATTTTCTCTTTATTTTTTTAATCTTTATTATTGATAATTAGATAGAGTATATGAGCAAATCTTATGGCAGTACCCCCATTTCCCTCTCCCTGTCCCCTACCCACTGGGGGCCTTAACATTTTAATCAGTGCAAATTGGGCAAATTCAGGTTTGTAATATAATAAGAAATATTTCCAATCATTGGAACAAAATGCAAAAGCAAAGAGAATTAAAAAAGAAAGCAAGAAAAGAAATTTCAAGTTCCATAGTGAAATATAGTTACTCAAACGCTGATTTCTTTTGCTTGGCTTATTTAGGCAAGCTGAACATTCTCGTTCCTAAACTTTTAGTTTTCCCCCAAGTAAGACATATCCATAGCTAAGACCTTAGAATGATTGCATTGGAGTTTGAGGTTATAAAGTCATGATTGCCAACAGACATATAATCAAAGATTGAAATAATAAGTGCATTTTTACCCCAGCACACACAAATAATTATAATTTTTTAAAAAGATTATAGAGTTGAATATGATTTAAGGATTATAGGTTTGAAGCCAGGTTCGGTTACATAGTGAGTTCCAGACCTACAGATGCTACACAGCAGGACCCTGTATCAATATATAGAAGCAATAAAACTTTGAAATTCATAAGAATACAGTTAAGAAAGCTATACAAAGTAACTTATGAATGAAAATATCAATTTTATACAATCAAGCTAAGATATTATAGGTTACTATTTTAGGTGAGGTTGTTAAGAGACCAAAGCTAAAAGTTTCTATAGTCTTGTTTCCTTTTAGGTCCTTAAAATTATGTGATAAATGTGAGAATAATTTTGTCATTGATAAACAAATTTCAATTAACTAAATTTGTCAACATTGTATAACAGATGTACTTTTAAAAAATCCCAATAAACTAGGGGCTCGGGAGATAGATCAGTGACTAAAGGTACCTGCTAGCAAGCCCGCTGACCTGACTTCAATTCCCCAGCACCCATGTAAAGCTGAACCCAAAATAACACTCCTGTATGTGATCCCAAAGCCTCTACAGCAGTGTGAGGTGGAGCAAGGGGAATCCTGAAGATGGTGGGCAAGCTAGACTGGTGTGTGCATAGTAGAAAAACAAAAAACCAAGGAGGCCATGTCAAGCATAGTGAAAGGAAAGGGCAAATGCTCCAATGCTGTCCTCAGGTCTCCACACATGTACCATAGCATGAGTGCCACCCTCCCCCCCACTTCATACTTCACACATTTCTATATAGACATACACACACTTCATCCACATCCACATCCACTCACAATAAAAGTCTCCCAATCATTTAATCCAACGTGAATCACTAAAGTGACAGCTATAAAATGAGAATGCTATATTGAGACTGAATTTAATTTCAAATAGAAATCCAAAAATTTCCAGCTTTTTGTAGATGAACATTTTGAAGTTTATACCTTAAGGATTTATATTCCATAAATACCTTGTACAAAATCAGTTCTTCTCTTTGGCCTATGGACTCCAAAATTACTCTAGCAGATTCTAGAAATACCTCTTTGAAGCATAAATCATGGAATCTAGGCTAATTTGCATATTCTATGTGATACTTATTCAAAGGGTCTTTGAAACTGAAAAATTATTAAACGTTCGATAGCAATACTAGAGCCAGACCCAATTAGACTCTGTATATAAAGAGTTATAGACTTACTCCTCCCAAGGAAACAAACGCATAATGAAAAAATAAATCTCTACTCTGCACACAAGAAAAATGGTCAACTAAGCTTACTCTAACCAAACTGTGCTAATTAAACATGCTACCCTAAAATATACTCTTTTTTGTATTTTGGGTGGATAAAAATGATCAATTTGTGGGCATATGTGTGTATTTATGTGTAGGCTAACCAAACTCTCTTGCCACTGCAAATGAATGTCAGATTCATGGGCCAATTTTGGGCTCGAGGCCTTACATAAATGGATAGTGAATTGAATGCAGGCTTGTAGGCTTTGCAAGAAAGCACTTTTAACTGCTCAGCCATTTCCCTGGCTTCTTATTATTTTTTTTATTCAAGGTCTTGATATGTATCATAGGCTGGCCTTGAACTCACATCCTCCTGCCTCAGCTTCCTGAGCCCTGGGATTATAGGCACATGCCACCATGCTCTCATGTTTCTCTTCCTTTTGATGCACTACTCTAATTGGTCCTCCATCTATGCTGCTCAGATCATGACTCCAAGCTCCCTTCCACTCCCAGAACACTTCTCATTTAGCCTCCATACTGATGCCAGCATGGTCTGCTCAAAAACATAAATAGACCAAAAGAAAACTCAACATCTTTACCCAGCCTCTTGTGAAAAATCTCTAAATTGTTGCCTATTATCAAGATAAAACACCCATGAATTCATCAAAATTCATTAGAATTTCCTTATGTGTCTATGTGTATGTGCACATATATTATCTCTCTATATATATATCTATATCTATATATAGATATATATAGAGAGAGATATACATGTATTGTGATGATTAAGTTTTGTTGTCAACTTGATCTTTTTAGTAGTCTTGGGTGGGTCTCTGAGGATTTTTATAGGAAAGCAGCCTCTCAGTAGGGGGCAGGATGTAGGGAAGCTCAGCAGAGCTAGAAATCAACATCCTTCCTGTGTGGGCAGTGCAGGAAGGAAATTCCAGAGACTCAGGAAACCATTAAGTCTAAGATAGCATTGCAAGACCTCCAACCTAAAGCTATATAAAAGGGAAGGAGATTTCTATCTCTCTCCCTCCTGCCTGTTTGCTGTTGTGTGAGTGTTGTTGTTGATGGGGCTCTCTCTCTCTGCTTGGACCTATGAAAGGGGGCCAGCCTCTTTGCTATTATGGAACTTCCCTTGGATCTGTAGCTTCAATAAATCCTTTCCTCCAACAAAGTGTACCTGGTTTGGAGATTCATCCTAGAGGTTTGTGGCTGAATATGACATATAACACACACACACACACACAAACACACACACATATGCATGCATATGTTTTTTTATGTTGGTTCAACTCTAATTTGATGCATTTCAAGCTTCATCAGAACAATACCATCAAATCTATGGTTTTCAAAAGATATGGAAATGGTCCTGATATATGGAAAGTCTGGGAAGCATTGGCTTAGATGATGAAGTTCAAGTTGCTGGAAAGCAACCAAAGCTTTCTCCACGCCCAACCTCAGCATCTTCATGACCTGCTCTCCAGGCTCTCCCCTGTCACTTTGCCTTGTCCTCACACCATGTCTAGAATGCTTGCTCCTGTCAGTCCACTCTATGCTTCTCTTCCATCCATGTGAAAAACTCATTTACCACATGAATATATCATCATCAATAACACTCAGCCCCAGTATTATTCAGTCTGTGACACTGTTTTCAATTTCTTCTAAAAGTATACAGGTTACCTTCTCCTTGCCGAGAGGACCATCAGTAGCTTACGGGAGGAAAGGGATTATTTTAGTTTAGAGTCTCTTAGGGAAGTTTCATCATGGTAGGGAAAGAATTCAAGAGCAAGATGCTGGATCATCTCACCACACATCAGCAGCAGGGAGGAAGCAGCAAGAGTGCGCTAAGCTGTCACTGAACTAAACCTCTCAAGGCCCACTCCTAGAGAAATACCTCTTCTATCAAGACTCCACCTCCCAAAGGCTTCATGCTCTGGGGGTTAAGCACGAGGTTTGAGCACAAACCCATGAGGTTATGAGGTTCAGTTTACATTCCAACTACCACAGGAAGATTGATGGGTTCTTCCCCATGCATTAAGAGATCCTGTACAAGTCTCTGCTCTATACTTAACATGACATAAAAGCTTATGTCCTTGCCTCTCTACATGTCAGTAGAGAGAGTGAAGTGTCTTTTCTTTTTTACTGTAATCTAAGCATCATATATGATAGCTATCAGCAAATGGAAGTGCTTCACTGTTGAACATAATGTGTCAATGAAGAAATACGGTATTAACTCTTGCCATAAAAGTAGTAAATATAAATGGGTTATAGATTCTAACTCAACTCCTTTAGCATTTATTCAGATACAACCAAGGAATATGCACACTTTCAATGTGACATAAATAAAGCTTTGCATTTTCCACTTCACTGCCTTAATAAATCTCATAAAAATCCATGAGATGTCATAGTTTTTATTATCTCTGCTTAATTGAAGTATAGTTCTAGATCTCCTGTCTTGAGTCAGAGGATTTTTATTTTATTTTCCTATGCCTTAATATACTAATAACCCCATCAGAGAAAATTCTTAGGGTCATAGAAACATAAAGTAGCGCCATGTTTCACTACATTAGAGATGAATATTTTCTAGGGTTACTTTTATAAACATTTCAATAAACATTTAAGGTGAGGTGGTTCTTAACAGCATCCATGTCCTGACCTAACAGTTTTTCCTTTCTGTAGTGGAACCTTGAGATACAAAGACAGGAGAGAGGGAGGAAAATCAGCAAAGCACCTCATGACAAACACTGGTGAGCCAGTCACTCAAAGAAAGGTAATTATTAGGATCGTCGGAAAGTGTTCTCAGCCCTAATGAAAGCTTTTCCTTGGGGAAGTTCTCAGTGGTAGTTATTCACACAAATTATTTCTCAGGAGCCCACTGCAGCTTGACTAGACCAATTTTCAATTAAACTGTGGTGCTTTCTGAGTAGCAAAAAAATGAAAGACATTTTTTTTCCTAAAGGGAGCAGTCTCCTATCAAATAAATAACTCCCTGCCACCATCTGAAATTTAATAGTAGTTGTGGCATTGTACATCAAAAAATAAATTGCAGCATATGAAGTTAACAAATTCTTGGTGTGGATGCTGGCAGCTTAGTCTTTTCTAAAAACATCAAGCTGTGACAGATTATAAAGGAAAAGTACCACCTTGGCTGTTGATTTAATTTCAGATTGTGGAGGCTTCACCTGAAATAAGGCCAGTCACCTTTGTAAGAATCATGACCGAGGGTTCTGTTTTGGCTTTGTCTACATGTATGTGCGGTGGTGTGCTCCTAGTGGATGTTAATGTGAAACTTAACAAGACCACAGCCAACATCTCTTCCAATGTAATTCATATTCCTAGTTGGTATTTCCATAGCTTATTTTGTGTCTCCTTATAATATCTCAAACAGTGATGTTGGCATGATTCTTTCAAAATGCCGCAGTTAAGCTAGGGTCCTGGTTCATGCTTCATTCTCACACAGAAGAGAGTACAGAGAGACATATTTCCTCTCATGTCTTCTAGCAAGGGTGTTAGTCCCATCAGGAGAGCCTCATGTTCACGTACTAACTACCTCTCAAAGACCTCCCTTCTGAAATCCTTCCTAGTGGGCTTAGGTTTTAGCATGTGCATTATTGGACTGCACAAATACACAGGCAAAACCAGAGGAGAAGCAGGACTGGAAATGAGAGGTCCCAGAGGAAACTACTTGGGTCTTATTCCAGTTCTTTGAATGTTCATAGATGTGAGCTAATGCATTCCCAATTTCTGGAGCAGTTTGAGTTATTTTGTGACTTTGACTGAAGTGCACTTTCTACCATAAAATATCTTTTAGATTAGATTATGGTGAAGCTTTGTGATATCTTTAGCCAACTCCACTGAAGTTTTGTGTCTATTGGATGGATATATATACAAATGTATAAGTAGGTAGTGAGTAGGTAAGTAGATGATTGTGGCAGTTTGAATAAAATGTCCCTCATAGGCTCATGCGGCTTGAGTACTTGATCCCCAGCTGGTGGCAATTTGAGAAAGCTTTGGAGCCTTGGGGAGGTGGAGCCTTGCTGGAGAAGGTGTGCCACTGGAGGTGGACCTTGAGGTTTTTCAGTCCAGCCCACAGGGTGTTCAAAGCTCACTTAGCTCACTTCCTTCCCTTGCTTCTGTGATGAGATGCTCTGTTGTCTGCTCTGCCATGCTTTCCCTGCCTTGCTGAAAATCCCCCTGGAAACTTTAAACTGAAATAAACCTTTTCCTCCCATAAGCTGCTCTTTGGTCAGATGTTTTGTCCCAGGAATGAGAAGGTTCCTGCAACAATGACAGATGCAAGATAGATAGATACATAGATTGAAAAAAGCCCTGAAACACGTGTCCTCAAGAACTTAATTATTTAAACACATGCCCTACATTCATCATTCTGCAGGGAGCTCCTAGAGGCTATGTGATTTGCTTGAGCACAGCAGGGCACTAGAATATTATATGTTTTTTCTAATTACCTCAGGGGGGTTCACTACATGGGCTCAGTATACTTAAGATAACGCGTCAAGTTACGCATTCTAATGCTAAAGAATGGAAGAAACATCCCAACTTTGCTTCAATTACATCTTGTACAATAATTGAGCTATTTCCACATCAAGTTACCTCCCCTGTTAAGGGGTAAGATTTTTTTGTTGTTATATCAAGGGATAGAGTTTAATTTGATAATCATTTTGATGTTAAAACTACAGTGGTGATTTTATCTGTATTATTTTTTTGTAAGGAGATTGAACAAAGAGCAAAATACTGAAGACCTTGGTGAAGAATCTAGGGGCTTGTGTCACATTTAACTGTGTACTGTAGGTACAATAACAGCTAGTATTTGTTTCACTATTTGAAGGAACTGACTGAGGAGAGGGAATAAGGTACTGAGGAAAGTAACTTCTAGTCAGTTTCAAATAGGAGCAAGGATTTGGGTCAGTCAATCTTGTCTGGAGAAGGAGCAATCAATAAAAGAGGTGTAATAGAAAAACAAGAAGATTTCTACATTGGTCAGTATTAAATTTAGAAAACATTATGTAACATTTCGGGATGTGAAGCTACAAGTCCAGCTGATTTCAAAAGAATGCATTCAAAACAGGGTTTGAATCTCACCTTTCTCTCTGACATAGCCTAACTTTGGATGTTGGAAAAGAAAAAAAAATCCTGGGTTTCTGTGAAGTGGAAATGAAAACAGAAGTTATGTCATAGGTGCTTAGCGGTTAAAACAAAGGATATG
The DNA here is from genome assembly GCA_004024765.1 of Zapus hudsonius. Taxonomy (NCBI): domain Eukaryota; kingdom Metazoa; phylum Chordata; class Mammalia; order Rodentia; family Dipodidae; genus Zapus; species Zapus hudsonius. Next base: position 42,019 of record PVHP010008061.1, on the reverse strand, counting down.
ATGGTGCCATGAGAGTCAGCTGTGACTTTACTTAGGAGCTTATTTGAGTCACACACTGTCCTAAGGGGCCAGCATTTGATCTCCCAAATCCTCAGGAAAACCTGTGAAGCAGGTCTATTGCTATTTAAAATTTACAGCTAGAACACGATGAGCAGAGGTGGGAGGGAAGATTGAATGCACAGAAAGTTATGAGCTTGGCCTAAGGTGCATACCCAGAAAGCAACAACAGGATTTTCACTGAGATAATCTAATCCAGAATTTTACAGAGTTTTGAGAATGTCTGTGTATTGCTTTTCTTCCAAAGCTGATAGTAAAAACTCAATATCAAATTTTCAAGCTGAATTATAGACATGCTCCAGCTGAGGAAGATTAATGGTTATGTCCCAAATGAGAGTAAAACACAGTGGAGACACAACTTGACCCCGATTCCTTTCTTACATAGTAGTATTAGTTTAAGACTGAGGTGCCAAGCTTCCGATGAAATGCTAATTACACTTTCTTAACTCCAGTGTGCTGACTTCTTTTCCTGATTCTGATCTAGTGGCCCTTCGTGCGCTTCACTTTGAAACTGAATGGCGAATGAATTCATGAAACAGCATGTATTTTGTGAGAGTGCACATGCGTGTGAAGGCTAGAGTACAACCTCAAGTTCAATCCTTAGATCTTTCATTGGCTGGAGCTCACCAATGAGGCTTGACTGACTAGCCAATGATATTCCAGGGATTCTCCTGTCTCCACCTACCTAAGCTTAGTTTATAGCTGAGCTTCTTAAAGGAAATGGTAGAATAATAACTATAAAAAAGTATATTTTCAGCAAAGTTATTATTATTATAAGCATAGGTCACCGCTGTTAATATTTTCTCTGTGTGCATGTATGAGCGTGTTTGTATGTGTGTGCAGGTCCACACAAGTGTGCAGGTGTAAATGTACTTATGTGCATGTGGAGGTAAGTGGACAACCTTGGGTGTTATTCCTTGGGTGTCATCTACCTTCATTGTCCTGGAGCTCACCAAATAGGCTAGACTGAGTGGCTAGTGAACCCTAGGAATCTGCTTGTCTCAGTCCTTAGTGTTTGGGTTACAACTGCATGGCACTTCATCTGGCTGCTTTTAAACATGGTATAGTCATCAGTTCCACAATGCTGGGATGAGCATCCAAACCAGACACAGTTTATGGGAGGAAAGGATTTATTTTAAGCTTACAGGTGTAGGGAGCCATTCCATCAAAGGCAGAAGAAGCTGGCTCCTGTTCATAAATCTAAGCAGAGAGAGAAACCACCACCAGCCAGCAAATACTAAAATGCAGCAAACAGCAAGGACCCCACCAGAGCTCACACTGCTCACCACACTCCTGAGCTTGAATTCAGACCCACCCCCAAACACACCTTTGGGCTGGACCTCAGGATCACACCCCCTGACACCTCCTCCAGCCAGGTGGCTGGAGATCCAAGTTACAAGCTTTACTAGAACTCCTGAGTCTATGGGGACATCCATTCAAACTACCACCCATGGATTCTGAAGATCAAACTCAGGCCCTCATGCTGACTGAGCCATCTTGCTAGCTCTCTTCTGTTCAACATACTTAAAAAGCTAAATGAGATTTCATATTACATAAACGGATTGAATTATCACTCTGTATCCCATAAATATGTACAAATATTATGTGCTAATTAAAAATAACTTAAAATATATATTTTTAAAAATACAAGAATATAAGTGAAAATTTAAGCCCTGGAAGCTAAGGTTAGGTATTGCCTATTTTTCTAAGCATTTGGAAAACATCTAAGGGTAAAATGTTGATTTGACTGAGGGCTCCATCCAGGAAAAACAAACAAACAAACAAAAAACAGGGACAAGTTCATACCCATGGCACATGCATCTGATAGGTGGACACTCTGACCTGTATAGAGACAGTAGCGTGTCTCTGGGGCTTTCCTTAATTTACAGACTAACTGCAATAACAACCCACATCTGTAAAGGCCCCAGGCTGGATTCAGACAAAGGCTGTCAGTTAACTGTACAATGAGGGTCTTTCCTTAAAGCTACTGCCTGTATTATTTTATAATATAATCTCTTTGGTGCCCACATAGTTTTATCTCCAAACTATCCTGATGATAATATGACTTTCTTCTGCATTTTCATGTCTTATGACATTGGTCTGAAACTAAATATCTCTCAGGAATTTCCAAATTAATTTTAATTCCTGTTTGACTATAAGATCACAGTTGAATGACCCAATTTACAGATTAGCAAATATGGAAAAACAATCACAGGACCCATTTTAAAAACATCTGTGGTTCAAGATACCACACATTTCTGAAGAACAAAAGGAGTCACTCTTACAAACACAGATGTACTAAAAGAAGCCTGTATGGCCATTTGTCTGTCTGATGCCAATGTCATCTCAAACTTTCATGTTCTGCAGATGTTGCTGGAAGACAGAGGCTGAAAATTGTATTTGCCAGCCCAGTCCCTCCAGTTAGGTTCGGTCAGTGGAAAGTGCTATAGGAGATTAGAAAGCAGTAGAAAGAGAAGCCATTTTCCTTCCTCTATTTGATCTGGGGTAGCTGTTCCAGCTCTGACAGCTGCAGGCCCTAGATTCCTCAGACCATGTAGTTCCAGCAGAAAAAGCAGAACAAGTGTCCATCATCCACATCAGCACAACACTCAGGTGCCCTGGAGACAGAAGTCTCCTTCGGATGTCCATGTGAATGTGATTGCCAGACTCTCTGTGACGACCAGCAGCAGTGGGTGCTCAGATAGACGTAGTGACAGGAACGACTGCATACCTTTCCTCCTCTGGTCCCTCCACCTGGCCATTAGTGGTTGCTTAGAGGTACTATCTTTGCTCTTTTTATTTCTTAAGCCCTTCTATCACTGTGCAACCAATATCCTATAAATTTCCATTAACTAAAAATGCTAACATAGCAGTTTTTCTGTACTGACTTATGTGAAACAGGAGACTTTTTAAAAATCATCATTTATGGACTCTGAGATTCAAGAGCATGTCTGTTTTGGATATCAGATACTTTGAGAAAAGAACCAAATAAGTTTAAGGGGCTGAAGAGATTGTTCATTGGTTCAATCCATTTCCTATATAAGCATGAGGGCCTGAGGGGGACTGAAATGGCCTAAATTCAAATCTCTAAAACCCACATAAACAGCTGGGTGTGGCTGAGTGTGCCTGTGTAACCCCAGTCCAGCAAAGGGGAGCAAAGACCAGGAAATTGCTTGGGCTCACAAAACACAACAAGCTTTAGTAAAATAAATGACTTCAGCTCAAAATCAGAATGTGCAGAAGAGTGATGGAGCAGTACACTCAATATTCTGCTACAGCCACCGCAGGTGAACTCCCTACATGGGGCACCGCAAGGGCCCATACATGTGTATAAACCACCTATACGCACAACACATCACACACACTCATACACACAAGAAAAAGATGAAGGAGTGCTGCAAGCAGATGGAAAACAATGTTTTTATACTTTATACCACCATGGCAACCTGGCATAAAATCAAAATAGGGCAGCAACCCACTGTTCTCAAAATGGATACAGAAAAAAAAATCAAACATTTTTCTTTACCTGAATGAACAATATTTCAAATAAACCAAATAGATATTGAAGAAAATTATTTCTTCATAAAAGAACCATGGGGAAGACATGTAGGACAGAAGATAAAAAAATTTTTAAATTAGAAATTTACGATACCTAATGAAATAATGGATCCAGCAACCATCAGCAGTGACTGCTAGACTCATTAGGTGAATGGCTAATGGAAATTTATAATGGATAGGGCTGAGCAGACACCACCTGAGCCCTCTTATTAATCACAATGTCACTAAATGTGGAACAGATATGATGTTCTACATGATGCGAAGCTACGGAAATGGAGCAAGAGAATCCCAAACAAAAGATTGATCTAATTAAACCTAAGGTATTACTACTAGTTTAAAGAAAGAACAGAAGGATGTGCCAACTTGCATTAAAGGAATCATAAGCTCGAATAAGAAAAAATATGTAGTATATCTCCCAAAATAAATAATAGTGGGGGAAAAAAAGGAAGAGCACATTGATATGAGAAAAGCAATCAGTGATTTCAGCGTGTGGTCCTCAGCAATGGAGAAAAGACAGCTTTGAAAATGAAGGCCTGGCTGGGATGCAGATCAGCCATAAAGCTTCAACACTCACAGGGCCTGAGCTTGATCCTCAGCCTTGCAAAAACAACAACAACAAAAAGCCCCCAAAAAACTGGGAGTCTGGGGAGATTGCTCAGTGGTTAAAGGTGCTTATTAAGCAAGCCTGCTACTGGAGTTTGGACCCTCAACAATCACATAAAACTGAATGTAAAATGGAACACACATCAGTAATCCCCAAACACCTATGGAAATGGGAGGCAGAGCCAGGGGGATCCCTAAACTCAATGGGTCAGCCAGTCTGGGGTTTGCAGTGGCAGAGAGGAGAGACCCTGTCTCAAACAAGGTGGAAGGTTAGGACCAATACCCTGAGGTTGTCCTCTGACCTACACACACACACACACACACACACACACACACACACACACACACACACTAAAATAAAAAGTAAGAAGATTTAATCTATGAAATATTCTTTAAAATGCTCCTGCATCTCCTTTCTACAAAGGAAGGAAAATGTACTGTAATAGTGATCTTTTCATTACTGGGACAAAACACCCAACTACACACAGCTTATAGAGGGAAAGGGTTTATTTCTGCTAATAGTTTCATCATGGTGAGGAAAGCATAGTGAGAGCAGGAAGCTGGCTCACATTGTCACATACCAGCAGGGGTGAGGTAGGTTGCACTGGCAAGTAGGGCTGAAGTATAAAATCCTAAGGCTCATCTCCAGCAACACACCTCCTCAAGCAAGGCTCTACCTCCCAAAGGCTCTACCAGTTGGGGATGAACTACAAGGCTTAATTACAAATACATAAGTCTATTGGGGACACTCCACATTCAGACTACCATAGAGGGTATGGAAGAAAGATCAGTTTTAATTGTAATTGTGAATTGTACATGGGGGATTTTGTATGAAATTTCACTAGTGATTTAAAATAATTTTATAAAATGCTTTTAAAACCAAGATGCTTATGTTTCTTTTTTCAATGTAACAGCTAATTCCTATGCTTCATAAAATATTGAAAATCAGAGCAAATATTGAGATAGCTTACCCTAATTAGTCTGAGTTTTGAGTGTAAGCTGAGAATCCCTGTCTGCTTCAGACACACTTCTTAATAGATAATTCATAAGCACCTCACTTGACACCCCTGCTTTAAAGCAAGATGAATCCTCAATGGCCCAGAAGTGAAACACAACAAAGAGGAGATCTAGAGGAGTTGAGGTTGTAGGCCCTTGGAGCTTGAGCTGTTTATACCAGGGATACAATGATAAATGTGTTTACTGGCCTGTCACTATTTTTAGGCAATGAGCTTTTTAAAGACAAGGTCCATATGTCTTCATCTTACTATGCCTAGAAAAGTCCCTGTATCATATTAGCAATCATTGAATAAGTAATGAGCAAGTAGAATGCTTGAGGAAGAGCGGTGAATCAAATTGGAAGAATGCTTGAACAGAAAGAAAATGCAAACTTGAGTTTGGACGAGTGTTATTCTCCCACTAATAGAGACCAGTGGAAAAATCCTATCCGTGAGTTTCAAGACCCTTTATGTCATGATGTCTTTTCTTCTCATGGGAAGAAGATGAATAGACACACTTTGGCTGTGATTTACTGCTCTGAAGCAAAGTACTGACAGGCAATACACCTTTTCACCAAGAAAGATTGCATGCCTGCGATGAGGAAGGAGACTGCACCATATACACAGATCTCTCCTTATCAACTCCTTGTCAGAATCCTGCCTGCTTACTATCTGGTGTGCATACACATGTCTTATAGTATCCAAGAGGGCTTACACTGCTAGAAAACTCCTGTGGACGCCTCTCATTACACCATTTGTATCTTTGCCAGGACCTAGGATGGTTTGGGCTCACAGGGATTTGGGGAATGACTAGAAGGGATATAAACTTAATTTTTTAAAAATTTGGATAATACTTGCTTGTCATATGCTGTATGCAGAATAAACAGAATGATATTCTTTTTATTTCATTTTTAATCAGAGGAGTTAAGTTATGGTATAACTTCAAAAAAGGCACTAGCAAATCATCTCAAAATCCATCTCAAAATGAAATATGAATTGCTTTTATGTTACTTTAGCTAAGACAGCCATCACACATCCCATTAGTGGTCAGTTGCTGGACAATATACAAGAAAACTCGGTCTTTATTAAAAACAACCCTTCTAACTTCCACTGAAAGAAGAATTAAGGGCTTCTTGCATTTCTAGCTAATTTTGATTCATAAAATTTACTAATACCCACATTTATGCTATTTTCTATAAATATAATGGGGAAATTTACCTTTAAAGTTAAGTTCCCATGCTGATTCTGATGGGTCAGCTATACTAGCTTTGGAAAGTTACCAAAAGCTTGTTCAAATATTCAGATCTATAAAACAAGGACTTACATCACTGTTAAATCTGGTAATCCATTAAATTCCTTTCATCTCAACAGATCAGTTTAGGCTCAATAATGTATGCCTGTAAATTATACCAGCATTTAAAATGGAATGTGAACATGCAGAGAACATGATAATAATTTTGAGACTTTCAAGTAGCAGCTATTGGGTGAGATAATATAGTAGTGAGAAGAAAAGAAAGAGTTCTGTTTTTTTTTTAAATTTTCACCAAAGTTCCTAAAATAGTTCAACTAAATAAGAGATAGAAAAGTTAGAAAATGAACTAAAATTTTAAGTTTTAAATACAGATGGAATTCTTAAGTTTTTTAAAAAAAATAAAATAAAACACAAAAGGAGCCGAATCTTTAATTGGATGTCTTTTTACCAGTATGAGCCTCTCTGGATCACAACACATCACTTATAGTCATCAGCCTGGACACTTCCCTTTCTGAGTTGGCAACCACTTTAGTTAGCCAGCCAATCAACATAATTGAATCACATGCTGTTGTCTGTATGCAATATATGTATGTATGTATGTATGTATGTATGTATGTATGTATGTGCATGTCTGCATAGCCATATGTATTTTTTACTCTTTGTGTTACACTTCAAAAGCTAGAAACCAAGCCCCACAAATCCATTTTTTTGTTGTGGTCTCAAAAAATTGCTATCAGAATTTCCAGATTTTACAGGCGTTGTCCTTAGATGTGAAGAAAATGACACTCATTTGTAAACTGCCACCATTTTTGTCACCTCATAATTCTACCTTTAAAGTCCAGTGGCCAGGCTTGCTCAATTTCCTACAAAAGTGGTGTAGTTAAAATAGGAGCAATACTGGTGAAGAAAGAGAGCGGCCCACCATCTCTCTAGATATGAAGACCTTAGCATAGCATTTATAGAAGCTTTTATCTTGTTAGAAAAGCATCAAAGGATACATTGGTAGGATTTCATGGAAGCAACTGACATCCCAAAGTTAATCTTTGGTATAAACAGGAAACTTAAAAAATAATTGCTCTCCAAAAGTCTGTTTAGCTATGGAAAGAGTAACAAGAAGGAACATTTTTAGTATAACTTTAAAACGTTTAGAAATAATAAGCTATATGATGTTGTGTTGAAAAATTCTGAGCTAACAGTTAAAAGTTTTACCTCCTCTCTGCCATCCTCTACCTGAATGAAATTGGGCAAACTATTTCACCTCTCTCTGCTTTGTTTGTAAGTTGAGGATTACACACAGAGCGGTTAGTGGCTCCAAACAGACTTTGGAGGGAATGGGGAGATGGCTTAGTGAGTAAAGTGCTTGCCACTCATGCATGAGGACCTTAGTTCAGATCCCACAACCCATGTGAAGCTGGGCACGGTGCCATTCATGCTCCTGTAATCCCAGTATTGGGGAGACAGAGACACGAGGACTGCTCAAACATGTTGGCTAGCTAGTCTAGTTGAAGTGGTGACCTCCAAGTTCATTGAGATGTCCTATCTCAAAATAAGGCTGCTGGAAGCCCAGGTGTGCCCATTTTCTCTCTCTCCCTCCCTCCTTCTCTCTCTCTTTCTCTTCTTATAAATAATAAAATAAATTTTAAAAAATAAGGAGCAATTGAGAAAGATACCCGAGTGACCTCTGGTTTCATACTTATATATGTACACACATGCACCTTTATTTACACTCATGTGTGCCCACACACATACACACACTACCACATGTATACTGCAGAAAAAGAAAGCTGTTGGCAGGAATGTAGTTTTGTCTATGGTGAAATAATAAACTGATATAAATGGTTCTTACTCATTACTATGAAAACATTATTTGGTTTCTAGTTCCTCTCATTAGCTCACTAAAGTGTTTGAAGAGCCAAATTCCCTTCTCCTGGGATATATCAGTCAATGAAATGTGATCTCGTTGACTCTCACCAACCCAGATACAATTCTTCCATAATTTTTAAATATCTCTAAGAGAATGGTATAAATACTTCTAGCTATAATTCTGTTTCAAAATTGTTCAGCTCCATTTAAGTATTTGTCTTTCCTCCTTTCTAAAAATCTCTAGCATTTTATTTTATTATTTATTATTTTTAAACATTTTACGGACAACCTCAATACTTATACACAATATACCATGATCATAATCCCTACCTTCCACTACTTTCCTTTGTCTGCCCTCTCTTCTCTCCCCTCCACTGAATCACTGCATTCCATTGAGTCCCAGTTTTAGCTTGATGCTATCATTTCCCCCAATCACTCAGGTCTTAGCCTCAACCACTGTGAGGTCATGAATGCCACACTCTTTGTATCTGGAAGACGGATTGCAAAGCAATCCTCCCCTAACTCTTGATAATAACTTATCTCAATGAGCACAAACATGAACCTCCTAATTCCTACATACTACTATGGGTGTGGGGTTTTATAGATTTGACTGTGAGGTCTAATCCTCATTGAAACCTTTTTCTAAGGTTCCTTCCCCATGGCTTCTGTTCACTCTTCCAGTCCCGATAACAGTCAAAGCAATAAATATGAGAGCTACCACATGTGAACTTGGAACTCTATGTCATTTACATAGTTTAACTCCTTTAGCCCCCATGAGCATTTAATAATACTGATGTTGTTTTCTCATTTCACACATGAGGAAACAGTGGTTTCTGAATGGTGAGCAATTTACATTGGATATGCAGCAAACTGTAGAACAAGGAAATGGGCTCAGAGCGATTCACAGCAAAATCTGTGTGGGTCAGCATTTCAGCATCTTTTAAATATTCTAAAAAACTCCTGTCTATCAAAGACGATAAGCTCGATGTGAACTCTGCATTCTCATTGCCTTTCTTTGTGTGTGTTGTGTGCATGTGTCTGCATGTTCACATATGTGTAGGTGCACATGCATGTGTGGTGTGCATATGTGGGCATATGGAGGCCAAATGTTCAAATTGGGTATCTTCCCCAGTTGTTCTCTGCCTTATTTACTTAAGTAGGGTGTCTCACTTAAACTCAGCCTCAGGGGACTCCTGTCTCTGCCTCTTGAACAATGGGATTTTAAGTAGGCAACCATGCATACCAGGCATTTCAGTGGGATCTGAAATATGGTCATCACACTCAAGGGGCAAGTTCTTTAACCATTGGGCAATCTCCCCATAGTCCTTTTTTTAATGTATTTCTCATTTTTAGTGGCTTGTTCCTAGGGACAAAACTTCATATTTCATAACTTTTTTGTGAAAGAGTCACAATGTGGTGGAAGCAATGTGTGGTGCATTTTGCCGCTTCCCCGGTTCAAGTGGCATTTTTTAAAGCATAGTAGGTTTCCACATGTATTGCCACAAATAGCAATGCTTCCTAGGAGTTCAAGAAGCTCTGTGGAAACAGATATTTCCAAATCAAATCATCTTTGGAGTTTCTGCTCAACATAATCCAGCTTAACTTGATGAATGCCTTTGACATGTTGAGGAATAATTAAATTTAATTTTCATATACAGAAGAGGAAATGAAAAACATTTCTTCAGCCCTGCAGAGGCAGACACTGCAGACTACTATTGCCACTCTGTTCTCCAAAGGGATGGGAAGTGGAATAATGCATTCCACAGAAAACAGCAGAATAAGGTAATTACTGCTGACCTGGCAGCTTTTATTTTAGCACTTAGGGATGAAAGAGGGATGTACTTTATTGATTTTTTTTCTTTAGAATTATTTTAGAAAAACAATTTGACTTTCTAAAAAGGAAGGAAAAAAGAAAGGAAGAAAATAATCAAAAGAAGGAAAGGAAGAAGAAAGAAAAAAGTGAAAGAAGAAAGGAAGAAAATACTGGTTGTTAATGGAGAGATGTTAGGGAAATTTTTAGTATTATATATTCCAAACTGCCAGCAAGTTGCATAATTAGGATTCTTTACTATTATTAAATTCCTTAATATTATTAACAGGGATTAAAACAAATCTCAGTATATTTAGATTCCCTTATGAGTCTATGCCAAATTATTTTTAAGCACTCCCATAATCCTATGACATACTCTTGCTACTGAGCCTTAGAATAGGAACACAGTTTTCCTGATGTCACACATTTAGGAATTGACCAGCCTTGGCTTTGGCCATAGGGTCTGGACATCTCCAAAGAATGTGCTTTCTATTACAATGTATCATAATTACAAGAACAGTTACAAACATCAGCGGCATTGCCACTTACTGGCTGTTTAAATCCAATCTATATAACATTTCAGAAGCTCAAATAATAACTAATAATATGTAGTATTACTAGGACTCTAATGGGAATTATATGAGAGCATTTTACTCTCTGCCAGGTGCATGTATGAAACTCAATTAGCTGTTTTTCATATTTCCACGTTAAAAGAAGAGTGAAGAGTGAGACATAGATGCAGAGTTGAAGAATCATTGAAGTTACTCTTTAGTACTTGACTAACATGATTTGGTGTCAACAAAGAGATGCATTGGTAGCTTAAAAGAAAGGTTGGGAAAAAAGCTATAGAAAGAGAAATCTGAACCATAGTCTAAACATGTGCTGTCAAATGTCATTGAACTTGAACTCACGAAATAATGATGGAAGTGAGGAAAGAAAGCATACCTGGGTTTCCACTTTGCTTGAGTACACACACACACACACCTACCTTTCCTAACAATGCATTTAGCATTTAGCAATCTGGGACCCCTACCTACCTACATTTAATTACAAGTATATCCTACTTCAAATAATGCAGTGGGTTGTTCCTTCATAGCAACCCATTGACAACTCCTTTTTGGTGACTAGACTCTATTGAAACCACACAAACACATCCTGGAACTAGAGGCAAGGGGTCAATTTGGCCTGGACTGGTTTTGGATGTATGTGCAGTAAGGCAAACCCTATCTTCTGAGTGAACCTTTAAAGAAAATCCCCTACTTAACATATCATGCCTATGTATAAGTTAGCATGGATAGGATTAAAATTAGATGCATCATGGGAAAGTGTTTGTGGAGAGAACACAGGCTTACAGAAGCCCTCTGCCAACCAATACAGAAAACAACCCATATCCCACCCTAGCAACCAGCTCCTCCTCCCTGGACTCCCTGAAAAAGATCCCCAAACAATAACTAATGTTTTGGGTCACTCTGGTTCAGTGTGTCCACTGCTCCCTTGCAGAGTATTTCTGTACTATAATTTAAAGTAAAACTCCTTTCTGCTTTGCTATTTATATGCACATTTTCTATCCTTTGATTAAGACACCAAGAATCTGGAAACACCCAGTCTGGAAAAGACCGCTGGCTCACTGAAGAATAGTGTTGACTCCATTCATTCATTCATGTATTTATTCATTCAATAAATTAATTTCTTCCATTTTTAAACTTAAAGGTATGAAAGCATAGTCCAAGTTCACCCCTGTCAGAACTGTCTGGATGTGAAACTGACTGTTTCTGTCAGACCATGAACAAAGAGTTGAACTATATAAAATTTTAAGACTTCTGAGGGCTTCTTCGAGAGGAACTTACTGTCATTGATAGATCACAGAGCAATTTTCCACTGTCGTCACTCCTGGATGCTCAGAGGTGACTGGAACTTGTGAACCCCCCATTTGCTTAAAAGGGTATTTTTAAGATGCATCTAAAAAGAGTACAGAGAACTGTCCTTAGTCTAATTAACTTGGTTCTCTACTCATGGCTCTCCTTCCTCTCTCCATCCACTCCAGTCTTCCAGTGGTTTGAATGGAGATTACGGAGGCTGAGTGAGGTAGAATGAACAGTGCTGAAGAAAATGATCCAAGAGCCAGAGTGAGTCTCAGCTGGCACTCAGATCTATTTCTGCAAAACAAACATCTCTGCTTTTATACACAGATGCATAAATTGCACCAATTTCAAAGAAACAAAACACCTTCAGTGCTTGTCTTACTTTTTTTGTTTAATCCATGCCAGAATTCTTTCTCTGCAAAAAAGAAAGAAAATAGTGGAGATTTGTTTTTCAAAATCTCTGCACATAGTTGAAAATGGAAGTTGGGAGACAGGAGGAATTTGATCCCAATTTTTTTTATCTTGTAGTAGGCTGAGATTCCCTCCTGTGTGATAAAAAATAAGACGAGGCCAGATGGCAGGAGTCGTTTATGGCTTCTGAAGTCTAAAGTATTAAGTCATTAAAACCTAGAGGCTTCTCTCATTTTTTTCTGGCTCTTTCTCATTAAATCTGGGTGTCACACAACCATGGTTCAGGAAAGATCATTAGGTGGCAAGCAGGATGGCTTCCACCTATCAAAGAGAAGGGGAAAGGCATCCACTAGGGAAGGCCACGATGGCCCTGCTCTAGCAGTTTGCTTGTTGGTGACAGATGATAGACATCCCTCACCTTGCAAGGTATTTAAAGAATCAGCATCCCTTTAGACACATTTCTTAGCTTCAGCTTTTCTTGGAGCTTCTTTGAGGAAAAACTCACTTTTGTTGATGGATTGTAGAGCAGGGGTTTTCCAATGTAATGACTCCTGGATGGCTATCCTCAGAGGTGGCTCTAAAACCACTGACTCATGTTACTGTTGTAATGGAACAATGACATTGTTATATGGTCAGGTTTGGGTAGGGTGAAGTCAGCAAGGCCCATGAATACAGCTGGGAGAAAAGTTGGAACTAATGTTGCTATTTTATGTGACTCTTGTCATGCCAGCTTTCCCAAAACCAAGTCACCAGTCTGCATTTCTAAGTTCTATGCCACAGGTTGCATTATGCTTTCCCATCAAGACCACACCAGCCCGTATGTGGTAGTTCAGTACATGGGATAAGGAACTAGACTGTTTGGGTCTGGACTGAGGTTCAAATCCTAACTCTGCTACTCACTAGCTACAAGAATTGGATTAACACAGCCAACGTTTCCTTGTCCAAAGGATGCTGGAAGAGTGCTTAATTATGTGAGGAAGTTAAATAGAGCAAGCCTTTGTATCCTGCTGTGTGGTTCCTGGCTCTTGCTGAGGACCATCTATCTTGGCCTAGAGGACTAAGGAATCAGGGAATTTAGAGACCCTAATTAATGACTATAGGGGCATGTGTGTGTATATGTGTGTGTGTTTATATGTTGCTATCTAGTTCTCTTTTTCTTTTTGATCAGCTTTGTCTTATGAATTTCAAAATAGTGTTTTAGGTCCATCTGCTTTTAGAACTGTTAACCTATTTTTGAGAAGTGACCATTTTGCCAGTATGTAGTATTATTTATTGTTGCCTGTGATATTCCTGTTTCTTGTTATGAAATCTAATTTATTTGAGCTTTAATATAATGACTCAAGCTTTCTTTGGTTTAGTATTTATATCCCTTTACCTCTATCCTTTTATCTTAGCTATTGTCCTTGAACCTAAAGTGATGATCTGATATAGACAGCATTATAACTGGATTGGGTCTTCATTGTTTTTACTCAATCTGAAATTCTTTATTTTTAAATAAAAATAAAATCTGTAGATGTTTGTAGCATACAAAATGATGTTTTGACATATGCATATATTGTAGAATGCCCAAGTAAAACAAATTACATGTGTATTACCTTACACACAGTTCTTTTTTATGATTAGAACATTTGACCTCTGCTTCCTTAGCAATTCTGAAGTATGTATTGCTCCTTTTTGCAGTAGCAAGGAGCAAATCTAAAGTCTCTTACCACTGAGTATCCCAGCCCACTATGTTGCCATTCATATTTGACTAAAATGTTCAGTTCAACTTCATGTAAAGTGATTGGTGGTCTGGTTGGTTTAACAACTTGTAGTTTTGTGCTTTCTTTTGTTTGATATGTTTGTTCTTTGTTTCTTCTTTATCTTTTGCCCTTTCTTGAAATAATATTTTTAGGAAGCCATTTTATTTCCAGTATGACTTAATATCTATATGTGTAATATTTTCTGTGATTTCCAAACTGGAGTTTGTATCTTTAATCAGTTTCCTTCAAATGACATCATGACTGCATGTATGATTTTAAGAACCCACAACCATATATTTTTAATCATTCCTTTCCACTTTATTGCCATATTTATTTATTTATTTATTTATTTATTGCCATGTTATTTATTTATTGTCATAGTGTTGCTTTTACCTATGTTATAAACATATAACACATCCCTAAAGTTTATACCTAAATATGTTATTTCTTTGGTTAAAAACAGCTACATAATTTTACCATCATTTCCTCCACTTGTAGTGTTCTGCATTTCTATGTCTATTCACACTTTAACCCAATGTTCAGTTTCTGATGCCAATGTTTACTTGTAATTTCTTCATTTCTCCTTCAATTTTGAAAAAGATTATAAGTCATATAAAAACAGTTTCTCTATGTTATGAATGATATCCCCATTCCATTGCCATTTGGCTAGCAAGGTTTTTGAGGAGAAGTCTGCTGTAATTCTTGTCTTTATTCCCACAAATCATAACCCAAATAATTTGTTTGTGATAGTCTGTGATTCTGTTCCCACTTGTTATTTTGATCTAGGGTTGTTTTCAAGATTATCTTTCACCTTTTTATTAAAAAATAAAGTATGATATGACATAGTTTCTTATGTGGTACAAATTTAAGTTGTAGTCATACTGAGACTTGTTCTCTAAGCTGTTTTGATTTGTGATTCTGTGTCTGTCATTAATTTTGGAGATTATCTCTTTACTTATTTTCTCTGTCCATTTCTTTCTTCTCCTACTGAGGTTCCCATTATGTGTAAGTTTGAACAGTTCATATTTCACGGGGCTCTTGGATATCCTCTTTTCTTTTGGTACTTTTTTTCAGTTTGGCCAAGATTTATTGATGGATTTTTGAAGTTCACTGATGTCTCTTTAAGATTTATTGAATCTACCCTATGGATTTATCAAAAGAAATGTTTTTTTTTTAGCTTATGTGTTAGTTTTGTTATTTTGGTTGATTCCTTCTTATAATTTGCATTTGCTGACTAGTATTATCCACATATCTTATTTTTTCCACAATATAAGCTTTTTTCATTCATTAATTTTAGCTATTTATCATGATTATTTTAAATTATCTTGTATAGTTTCAACATCTGCAACATGTCTCAGATCAGTGCTAGATAATTGTTTTACCTGAATGTAATGTTAATGCTTTTTTTGTATGTTTTTTTTAGAGCTGCTTAGAGCAGTAGACTCTAAGGTCAAAAAGGTTCTTACATGTGAATATGAGAATTTTTCTTCTGGTGTTTGATCATAGCAATGAAAATATGATGGAATTTAGTCCTGAGGTAATTTTATTGTTATGGCTATCTTACATTTACCACAAGCTTGAATTTCTTACAGAAATACTTTGGGTTAAAGGACAGATTAGATTACCAGCACAAAATCCTTTTGATTCTGAGTTATAAGTCTTCCCTTCATGCTTTACCTGTGAAAAGGCTACTTCGCATACTCTCCTGACCCTCTTATAAAATTTCACTATTGTTGCTTGTAAGTCTCAGCTTGTTACCTACAGGTGGGCAGTGATGGTGGTGAGAGGGTATGATCTCTATTTATCTGGAAATTCTCAGTTTTATTTATGAATGATATCTTTAGAATCTTGGGAATATAACTTCTCACTTCCGTCCCTTCTTTGGCTATATTTGTGAGTTTGCTACTTCTCCAGGAGCAAGGTTCAGTTTTTCTTCTTTCTGTTGTCCTTAGCTGCAGTTGGTTCTTATCAATGCACAAAGGACAAGGTGCATATTTCCCTTTGTATCACACTAATGCTTTTATTCTGTGGGGAGGTATGGAGATGGATGCAGTCAGTTCATTTTCCTCCTCAGCTTTGCATAACATTGAAAATATAAAATGTTTAAAGTACATTTTTCTCAAACATCTTTATGAGTTTAAGTAAACTCATTTCCCAGGATGAACATAAATATTGTCAAATTCTTTTATAGCTTTGATATATTGAAGCAGTGAATTACACTAATTGACTCCTTAATTTTAGATCTCATCTTGATCTTGAATAATTCTTAAGTTAGCCACAAAATATTTTGAGATGGATTAATTGCTTTTTTACATAATAGTTCTGTATTTATACGCAAAGGAAAAATTATCCTATGTTTCTTTTTATGTTACTTTGGAATTTTCTTTTTTACATTGTGGTAATAATGTGAAATGGCAATTGCTGAGGGAGAGAGAGAAAGAGAGAAAGAATTACTATATATAGATAAAAATATCTTCATAACTTCCACACCTACATTGTATCCATTTAGATAGGAACCTAGGTCATAGGACACATTCCAGTGTGTGTTTTACTGATCAATCTTTTCCAGGATATTATTCTATAGTGAGGATAGTGCTATAATTTATCAATGTGAGGACTTATATTATGAACTTGTATTAATAATGACTATAACAGGACACTAGGTAAGAATCAGGATGATGAAGAGTAGCAAGTTAATGAAGGAAGAGTCCATCAAAGATCAAGTGTGTGCTAGATACTTCCTTACTAATTAATATTATAGTTGAGATTGAAGTACAATGAGAAAAAAAGTCATAATGATGAGAGATGTTGCTGTGAATAATTATAGAGACAAAATTAATTAATAGGAAATAGCAAACTATTTAAGAAAAGATATAGTATTGTTTTAAGTTGTGAGGAAAGGAGGTGAGAATGAAAGAGGTGATCAGTAGATAGATCACTGAATATTACATTCAAGTAATTTTTTGTTTTTAAATTTTTTTTGTTTCTTTAAAGTCATAAATAGTCTAGAGTAAGGAATCTATCTCTGTATCAAGTCCCTAGCAAAGTACCTGCTTCATGGTGGATGTTGATAAGTTGTGCTTAGTATAACAAACCCCTTAAAGCATTTGAAGACCAAATGAAGAAATTAATGACATACTATATTGGATTTGGATATGTCTTGCTTAGAAGTACTATACTTCTGTTTTGCTTGTTTTCATGCTGCTATAATAGTGTTTCATGGAATGAGCAATTTTAAAACCATAGAAGTTTATTTGTCTCACAGTTCTGGAGGCTGAAAGGTCCAATGTTGTTTTAATAAAAAAAAAAGAAAAAGAAAAAGAAAAAGGAACAGGAACAGTTCTGGTTGGAGTTTTCCCAGGGCCGGGTGTGCCTGTGCGAGAGCACACCCAGGGGGGCTGGGCCGGCTGCTGTCCCGGGCCAGGTGTGCTCCTGGCCAGCTAACACCGGGGTGGGCGCAGGCACGCTCCATGGCAGCAGCATGGAGGGGACTTCAGGGAGGGAGGGAGCTGGCATGCTCGGAGCAGCGGCAGCGGTGGACACGAAACTGGGCACCCATGGAGGCATGTCTGTGGGCCCACAGAAGTGTCATAGCTCTGTGTGTGTTCAGCTCTGGAAGCATGGCTTCCTAGGAGAAACACAGTTCCTCATGTGTTACATTGCAATAACAGGCAAAGAACGGGGGAGAAAAGCATGACAAGTAATGCCCCTTTTATCATAGCAGCATCGTGGGTTAAATAGAAATTGAGGAGGAGGGAGGGAAAGAAAATGGACAACTGAGATTGGCAGAAATCAGCAACCTGTGAATACCTGCTTTGCATGTGGATGTGAGCTTGGGCACTTATCAGATGGTGGGGGTAGAGGAACTGCCACCTTCTAGGCACAGCTAGGGTGAAAACCTGGGTCCATGTGGCTTACTTTTGGGGGGTTGGGAGTCTCAGAGTTGAGGGTGGAGATAGGGAAATGCCTACAGGGTTAGCCACCGGGGTTTCTGACCTAATTCTTCAACACCCTCTTAACCCTTTGTCCTCCATGCCCTCCTTAAGCAATACCAAGAGTCCAATATTAAGGAGCACTGTATCACATGGTAAAATAGTACAAGTGAGAAAAAAGGGAACAAACTCAAGCTGTTATTAGGAACCTCTATGATAACCAACCTATCTTCACCATAATGATGTTAAACTCTTAAAGGTCCCAACTTTCCACAGTGTTGTATCAGCATGTCCTCAACATATGCAAACCAAAACAATTTGTCACATTTATTTATATCTTCATTCATATTTCATTGAAGTTCCTTAGAATGGTTATTTGCTGTGTGAATGGTGCTTGATATTAGGAATATGTGATGAGGAACTGAAATGTTCATAGTCTAGCATGATCTCACTTGGTGTATATAGTGAGATTGGGATCTAACATCTTCCTTAGAGACATAATGCAGGATGCATTTGGAAAAGAGATAGCCCTCCAGCACAGTAGGGGTGCTCTGCCTGAGAAGTTAATTCTGGAAGGCTTCTAGAATGAATAGTTGAGCTATGCTCTGAGGGGTAATACTTTATTCACCAGGCAAATATGTGAGCAGGGTGTTCCAGGGAATGCTCTGCAGAAATATAACGTTAGAACATAGAACACTGATGGAATACCAGGAAAAGCAATTTGGTGGAAGAAACTGCAAGGCCAGAAGAGAAAAGATGAATTTTTCATATGTCATAAATGTACAAATTTGAGTCTGTATTAAAAATATTAGGAATTTTTCTGTGGTAAGAGTGCAGGGCAAGAGGCTCATCATAGTGTTCTTAGAGTTGATGTAAATAATATCCCAATGGTCATCACACGAAGATGGCCTTGATTCCATTAACTACACATTTATATTGAATTATGCTTTGGGGTATTTTTGGATATGTGAGCTCTGCCATTATTAAATCAGGAAATGTGTCCATGTTTTATAATTCACATCAAAGATGACTCTCAATTCCTGTTAATAAAATTTAAGTCCATTATCTCAATTTACAAAGATTATCAAAAGCTTAATTGCAAATCATATTAGTGCTAAAACCATGTGGCTTGTAATCTATAGGAATGTGAGTCTGGGTAAAAAGATAGGAAGGAAAGAGCCCCAGAGTGAAGGCCAAATGCCAAAGAAGTCATTGCAGAGAGACAGCTTCAGTAAGTAGAGAGCTTGAGCCTATAGAGCTCAGAGGGAAATTGCTGAAATGCACCCAGTCTAGGTATGGTAAAACATGAGCAGGGAATCTTATTTCCATGACACACAGAACAAATATTTATTACTTATTTTCCAATAATTTTTTTTTCAAAATGTCTTCTATTATGTTTACAATGAATTTGTAGCCTATCTTGGAGGATGAAGGTTATTAAGGAGAGATGCCTTTCAGAAAGACCTCCGTTTCTTCTCTAAACCCACACCCTACCCTTTGAGGCAGCAAATCAAAGTAATGTTAAAGTAAGATTAAATATTACAGCAAGCTAATAATGGATAATTAATCACGGCATTACATGAGGGAATAATACATCACTTCCACAGACATTTATCAAGTATCTCTTATGTCCCCCAAATTCTATTCTGAGTAAATTGGCTATATCAGTGAGCAAAATAATTCCTTTCATCATAAAACTTCGATACCAGAAAGACATTTATGCAATTTTCTTAACCTAAGTGTTGTGACCCTGGCCTCCAGATTATCCTCTAGTTCACTTCTTCTCAAACTTGAAGCTGCCAACAAGCACTTTGGGAACTTTACAGGTACTGATGTAATAGATATAGGTGATACCTAAAATCCAGCCTCTCTGTTAACAAAGCATAGCATGGTTATTTGGCCAAAGTTTTATAGGACAGAAATGAAAATCTCCATAGTAAGTAGGTGTGCCCCATGCTGTTGATCCATGGGCCACATTTAGTAGTAAGGTGACCCATGACTTTTCTGTTTGTATCCCTAACCAGCTGAAGACAATTCTGAAAAAAGAAGAATTTTATTCAATAAACCTGAAAAGGATATTGTTCTATATTCTTCCCTTAGTGATTCTTAACTCAAGTTACCAGGTGAAAAGCTCTGAAAATTTCTTTGGTAAAGACAAATCGGTCTATTTTGTTATAAATGACAAAAAAACACTCCGCCCTCTTCTTTGTAATGTAAAAACTGTCCAAAAGACAGACACTTGTCAAGAGAGAGTTTTTTTCACCTAAGGAACTCTTGCTGTTTTCCACTGAGCTACTGGGGTTGGGGGAGGGGATGGGGCAGAAAGATGTAAGGCCTTGTTCAACCAATCATGGCCAATTTTTTTTTATAGAAAGAGACAAGTTCACAACAGGAAAGTATAGCATACTTATTTGGCCAAAGTTTTATAAGACAGAAATGAAGAGCTAAAGACCCAGAGAAAATTGCCTATTTTTATGCTTGTGTTTGATGAAGAATGGACAGCTCTATAGAAAAGGGACCAATGGAGTGGTAAAAGAGAGGGGACCCAGCAAGGTGTTTGTTTAGATTTCTTTATGGTCTCTATGTGTGGGGGAGAATTCCCCTGGAATGAGGTCCTTAAGGGAGATTGGAGGGGGCAGCATGACGTTTTTAAGCTCTAGGACTTCTCAGTAGAGTCATACTAGCTTCTATGACTTTCTTCAGTGAGAAAGAAGCTAGGGTACAGGAGAATGGGATATCAGAAAGATGCTACTTCTGGGGTTGTGGATTGTCCAGATCAAAGCATTCATCACTCCAAGGTGCCATATTTCGGGGTGTCATGTTCCAAGCCCCAATAGCACTAATAGACTCTTCTTTTAATCATACACTATTTAATTATTTTATGTTCTGAACTGAAAATATAAGGCTCAAAAATGGAATTAGCCTTGTTTAAATTAAAATCAGGTATAGTTCATAATGGTAGTTGATGAAAACCTTTGAAGAAAATAAAATCCTGTTGACAAAAACACCTACAACTCTGAAAATTCCAGCGCTTTGATGTTGATTGTGTTTTGTAGCAAGACAAAGAAGAGAATAGTTAATATAAGTATTCCAGGAACAATAAACATATAATGAATATGAGGAACTAGATAATTGTGTCAAATACTTCATTTAATTTTGTTTAGTTCTCATCATGCTTACAGTTTCTCTTTTTCCATATTCAAGAGACAAATAAGATTCTTTTGAGGATGGTTAACTCTTTAACTAAAAAGTTTAAGAAGTCTCTTACAAAGTGTATTAGTCAACTTGTCATTGCTGGGACAATCATTTGAAGTGAAGCCTACAGATCCACATTAAAGCCCATGATGGCGGAGAAGGCATGGTAGGAGGAGCTTGAAGCAGCTGGTCACAATCAGCACCTTGAGGAAGCAGAGGGGATGACTGCTGAGGTTCAGCCAGCTCTCTCTTTTATATATTCCAGGAACCTAGCTCATGGAATGGTGCTGCCCATAGTTAAGGTGGGTCTTTCCACCTTAATTAATCTGATCAGGAAAATCACTAGGCCCAGTCAAGTTGACAGTCAGTATAAATCTTCACAGGAATGAACATATTTTTTTCGAGGAGGGTCTCACTCTAGCCCAGGCTGACCTGAAACTCACTCTGTAGTCTCAGGCTGGCCTTGATCTCACAGTGATCCTCCTTCCTCTGCCTGGGATTAAAAGCATAAACCACCATGTCTAGCTTTAGGAATAACCATTTAATAGTGATTAAGTAGGAAGAGACCCCTGTATTCCTCCATATTTTAAAGCAAAGAATCCCCTGATGACGCACACTAGGTTCTGTAGTTTGTAGCTGGAATTCCTCCTAAAGCCCCATTGTTAAAGACTTGTTTCTCTGAATTGTGATATTGGAAGGTGGTGGTGGAACCTTTAAAAGGTGTGTGGGATGGGAGGTCTTCAGGATCTGGAGGGGCATGTCCTCTTCCTGTCTTGTGTGTTTGGGCATGAGGTGAGGGACATGTGCCTCCATCATGCTGTGTTGTTTTGCTGCAATCCCTAAAGCAATAGGGCCAATCAGCTGTGAGAATGTTCAAGACTGTGAGCCAAAATAAGCCTTTTATCTTTACAAATTCATTGTCTCAGGTATTTATTTTAGTTTCATTGAAGCTAACAAGAGGTTATAGGTGGAAATTTTCCATTTCAAGAAACCATTATATTCTTTGTTCTTGACTTGAGACCATGAAGGCCATGAGGAGAAAGCAAGTACGAATTCTACCTGCATTGTCACTCACTGGCAGCTTGCAAGATCAAAGCACATCTCTTTTCCCAGCTCCAGCACCTATAAGAGACAATCAATGCACATTACATGAGCTTTCTTTTATCTTTCTTTGTATTAAATTATAGCATTGGGCAGTGCTTAGCTTTTATCTGAAATAATCTTTCCAGAGTTTTGTTTCCCTTTTCACGCTTCTGGCACTCCAGTTCTTGTTTTCTGCCCCTAACCTCAATGCACCATCTCTGCTGCCTGAGGTTAGTGGGGAGGCTGCTGAAATCAGACCATTGGTCACTGAGCTGATACTAAGCTGGGCCATGACCATAACTCCCAGGACATCCTGAGGCCCCTGGGTCTGCAGCAGGCTGAGACACCAGACAATGAATTAGAATGCAAGTCTCTTCCTAGTGTCAGGGCATTCTGTGGCTCCATTTGTTAGCATTGGAGGCTGTGTGACCAAGGTTGGGGAATAAATGGCAGAGATTCAGTTGGCCACCAAAGCTGATACTAACCTGTGTCATATCCAAGCCTTATAGACAGAGGGACCTATAGAATCAAGGGGAGAGTGGCTATTTCCCAGGCTCATTACAAGTCTAGAAATATTGTGGCTGAAACTTGGGTCTGTTCTGCAGGTGCAGCTGTCTCTACCTGTTGCCTCTTCCTCTCCTGTTCCTTCCTTTCTTCTTTCCCTCCCTCCTTTTATAACTCCCTACCATTCATCTCATCCTTCCCCACCATTTGAGGGTCTTGGTCCAGTTGAGGCTGACCTGGAATTCACTCTGTAGTCTCAGGGTGGCCTTGAATTCACTGTGATCCTCCTACCTCTACCTCCTGAGTGCTGGAATTAAAGGTGTGCTCCACCACACCTGGCTTTTTTCTACTTTTTAAATTCATAAATTTCTCTATGCTTTTTGTTTTGCTTTGGAGATAAACATTTCATAGCAAAAAAAAAAGAAAAGAAAACTTGCCTATAAGTTTGAGAACTATGAGCATTGCTCTGTCAAATGGAATGAATAAATGCCTAGAAAATGTTAAATCCCAGAATGTGGTTATCTATGATACCTTTCTTTTTTATTTCTTAATTGTAACCACCCCATTTCTGGTATTTGTCACTCAAAGAGGGAAGGGAATACTCAAAGTAAAAGCCACCAGTGACCTCATTGCAATATTGCTTATAGGCAAGACAACATCAATATCTATCAACTATTGTGCATGAAACTTTATGCATTGACATTTTAAAAATGCCTTCTTTTCCAATTCAATTCAGTATACTTTATAGCTTCTGTTTATTTAAAACTTTTATAACATCCTGAAGTGATAGAATTTTATGAATAAAAGACCATCTGGTTTCCCAGAGAGTGTGATTTTTTTTTTCAGCCTATTTGAATGGGGCTTTATTTTCAGTAACGAGCTACACCTAAAAAGTGGATTTATGATGAATAAACTAGTGAGTCCTTGAAAAGTGCCAATTTTGTCTTTGAGGAGGAGAGCCTTTCTAAAGCTCTTGTTACTGTCTCTTTATCTGTTCTGTGTTCATAAGAAAAGGAACTGGTTTAGGTCTCCAATACCTGCCTGGTTTTTGTCTTGTATTTTTACCCAGAGGCCTCTGGGACAAGGAAAGTCAAGGTAACTGGTACTATGGAATATTGAGGCCTTTTGTGAGAGAAGGATGCTTCCACCTCACTTCTGGCCAAGATTTCCATGGAAACAACCCCATTAACAATAGAAACAACAGCAAAAAGAGACAACGAAAGGCACAAAGGCACACCTGCATCACCTCTGGAAATGGGAATGCCATCATACTCATTCTAGAAGGATCACCAACTTCCTGTTAGCAGCATGAAGGGGGATAGGTTTGACTCATAACTGTGTGTGTGTGTGTGTGCACATCTGTGTGCATGGGGAGGGGTGCCTGTGTGTGCGTAGGCCAGAGGTTGTCATTGGGTGTCTTAAGCTACTGCTCTTCTCTTTATTTCACTAAGGGAGGGTTTCTCACTTAAGTTCAGAGCTTGCTCATTTATCCATACTAGCTTGCCGACTTGCCCCAGAGACTGTCTGTCTCTGTCTACTGCATAGGGATTACAAGCAGTCTGCCAGGCCAACTTGACATTTATGTGGATTGTGGGTTATAAACTCCAGTCCTTGCACTTGCACCACAAGCACTTATTCACGAGACCATCTTCTCAGTCCCTAGTAAATTCCATTCTAAGAATCACAAATTGTGGTAGGGAATTAAGTGGTGTGTATCACCTGTAATAGATGAAATTCCATAACAAACAATTCCTGAATTTTAATGGCATACAAAACACATGGTTATTGCAACATGTTAATCCTCATCTACAACATTATAGATGACATAATAGAATAATTAGGCATTCATGGGTTTTTATAGAAAAACTGGGTACAAAACAGCAGATTTTTCTTAGTCATTGACCAAAAACCAACACTATGCAATATTAAATATAATATTAGTGTAATGTACAAATTACAGTAATATAATGTTTATACAGACTGATCATATTACCAGATTGCATCTCAATTTTTCTCCAAAGGCAAAAATTGTATGAGACATAGTCTCTAATATCAGTGGAATCAAAAAAATAACAAAAAGAAAAGTCAAATCTAACAGATCAATAGAAAGAACTCTTTTAGCTAACATAGTCAATTGAATATCAATGATGAAATTCAAATTGCACTAACAGGTTATTAAATATTTATGAAAACACAAAATCACCAGATAGCTAAGAAAATTCTGTAATATTACAGAGAAAGGATAAATATCAAGGGAATAATATGCAAAAATTCTAAAGAAAAGTGAACTCAAGTAAAGAGGAAGACTTCAAAAGAAAACTCCATCAGTAGTGTGCTACTGGAAGTTCAAGACTGTTGAACATTTTATATATATATATATATATATATATGAATATATATAAAGTTACATATGTGATTGATATACTTTCTTAAAATAATGAAGGGCTACAGAGATAGTTCAACCAGCAAAGTGCTTACCTTGAAAACATAAGGACCAGAGTTTTGTCCCCAGAACCCATGTGAAAAACAAAATGGAAAGAATAGCCCAACATAAGTGCTAGTAATGTCAGTGAGAAATGGAGACTGGTGGATCATAGGGGCTTGCTGGCCAGCCAGTCTAGCCTACTTGGAGAGCTCCAGGCCAGAGAGAGAGCCTTTCTCATGCAAAAGTGCTGAACAACTTTCCTGAGGAATGGCATCTGAAATTGTCCTCTGGCCTCCACACAGATGTGCACACACACACACACACACACACACACACACACACACACACACACATGCAAATGATGAGGTTGAAAGATAAAATTAAACAACACAGAATATAAACAAAAAATTAAGACATGTACAAAAGGATAAGTGCCATAGTAAAGTTTAAGAATTTATTATCCAATTAATAATAGTTCAAAAAGAGAAACCAACGCATTGAAAAGTCATTATGTTATAAATTAAAATTTTATAACTATAAATTTTAATATTCTAGGGAAACTTTCATCATTTACTGTATCAGCTGGATGAATAAAAGTTTATGGGACGAGGGACTAAATGCCTACAAGTATGTGAAGAAAATTGGTTTTCTGCCCAAACTTCTTTTTTCCAGTGGTGCTATGAATCAAATCAAAAAGTGCGAATAAAATGGAGATATTCTAAAATATACAGCATTCAGGCTGACTTCCTCGGCACTGATTAAAAGGATATGTTCTGTTGAAATATTGCCATGAACAGGTGCAATGAGGAAAAAGTACCGTTCACACAGAGCGTAAAGGACAGCTCAGATTGTAGAGAAAGTGACAAGGGCTCCAGCAGCAAACCAAACACCTCAGAATACGAGGAAGCTCATGGCACAGTGGGGAGATCAGCATGTCTGATATCATGAAGCCAGTGAAGAAGTGCACTTGAGCTTAAACAGAAAACTATACTATAAAGGCACAAATCAAAGAGTCAGCCATTGGACTGAGGGGCGACAGGTCACTCCATAGAGCATAAATGAGAGAATTAAATCTGAACTTGGACCAGGAGTAGTCTCCTTTGAGTGGCCCAGAGGACTGCCATAAAAACTGTTAAGAAGACTGAAGGATTTGATGAAAAATAAAAAAAAAAATGCTTAGTCATTAAGAAAGTCATCAGTATATATTAGTTTTCATATTTTAGGATTTTTATAATTTATAGGAAAACCATTGAGGAAATACGATTACAGAACAACGTCAAAATGTGACAAAGATGACTCTGTATGAAGCCAATGTAAAGCCAGCATCATTTAGGAGTTGGAAGGACAAGGAAAGATGAATCATAATATTATCCTTCAGAGGAAGTAGCGAAATGTTGTGTGTGTTCTTATCAAGGAAGAAGTGGTGTTTGAAGAATATTGCTATATGTGGTAATTGAAAGTAGTTGTATAACTGCTGAGAAAATAGAGATGAGGAAAGGAAAGCAATAGAAGCATGTTTAACCCCCATCTGTTCAAGCAGAACGTTAACATACGATGCCAAAAGTCCACGAAACTTGAAATAGAAGTAGAGGATCTTGTTCAGTGATAATAGAGTGTCATTTAATGCATCAAGAGAAAATTGATCTAAACAGCTATAAGTAAGTGATATCTGAGTAGAGATACACAGGGAGGGAATTGGTTAATTATCTTTACAGATTTTTCAAAATTCAGATATTATACCTTGTTGTATTCATTACTCTGAAAAAAATGTGCAATTCAAAAGCTATGCAAAGCCAGGCATGGTGGTGCATGCACTTGGGAGGAGGAAGTAGAAGGGTCGCCATAAGTTCAAGGCCAGCCTGAGACTACATAGTGAATTCCAGGTCAGCCTGGGCTAGAGTGAGATCCTACCTCAAAAAATTAAAAAAAAAAAAAAAGGCAAACTACACAGAAATATATAGCAGCTAAAACTGAAATCAGAAAAAATAATCTCAGCCATGAGGCTAATATAGAATTATAAGTAATGAAAATAATTGAAATAGGCATCTGAAGCATTAATATGATTAAGAAGGCACTAAAGAAGGAGACAACAGGGATGAAATAGAAAATTATAAATGATATAAAATGATAATGGTAGTATATAGGAGGCACTATTTTAAGTGTTTTGTATGCTATACCTTTCAATTCTCAAAAGATCCTATGAAGGGGCCACTATCCTTTTCCAAGGCCTTGGAAAGCCTCCTTGAGTGTTGGCAGTAGGTTGGTAAATGTGATGTGAGTGTGGAAGAGGGTCAGACAACATGGACTGAGTGACAGCCAAAGCGAAGACCCAGGCTAGTTTGAGAGCCAATCAGGAGGTAGACGTATTCTTCACTTTTGCATCTTGACTACAACACCTGACAGAACAACTTAAAGGAAACAAGATTTATGTTGGATCACAGTTTTGGAGGATTTGGCTTCTGATGGGGACCAGCAGTTTGCATCCTGGCAAACAGGAAGCAAAGTAAAATGGAGGAACCAAGGGCTGAGTGTTGCTTTCAAAAGCCCATCCCTAGTGACCTACTCCAGCCAGGTCTCACCTGGTGAAGGTGCCATCATCTCCCAAAACAGCATCACCAGCTAGGGAAAAGCAGGCAAAGCATGAGCCTGAGAGGGTTGTTTCAGACTGAAACCCTGACAGGCCTTGGTGTTATTTGGATATGGGGAAGGAAGGCCCAAGGAAACGTCAAGAGCTCATTGACCATGGTAAGAGGACTGAAAGGACTTAGTGTTGTTAATTAATTTCCCTAAAGTGATAACATTTATGTATTTGAAATTGACATGTTGTTAAGTTACATTAATTTTAACTGGTCGGTATGAAAAACATAATTGTACATATTAAAAAAATAACACAAGATTAACTTTTTTAGATTCCACATGAATGAGTTCAGGCTACATGTGTCTTTCTTGTCACTGAAAGCATCCTCCAGTGCCAGCCACGAACCAAACATGACAGGATGGTTCAATAGCACTCCTTTGGTTTATGTGACACATTTTCTTTATGCATCCATCAGTTGGTGGACATATAAGTCTGTCGCCTTTTCTTGGCTCTTGTGAATAACGTTCCGATCCTGAGAGTGAAGCTGTCTCTTCATCATACCAATTGCATTTCCTCTGGAGACATATCAACACCGTGCCTATGGATCACAGTGGTTCTATTTTCATTTTTTACTATTTTTTAAAATACCTGTAATATTTTTCAAAAAGATTGCACTAATTCCCATTTCTAACAATAAATACATGGATATTTACTTTTAGTATTAGTACATTGAAATATTTTATGATCATCTACAACAAAATCATAATGTCTGTTATTGCTGACATTATTTATGGTTACATTTCAAGTGGCATCTAGGTATAATTTTAGTATTATCATTTTTTTGCAGATTATATGGCTTTGGACCTAAGTGAGTCAAGAGGAACTCTGTTAGGAAACAATAGCAGCATCTGAAATTTCAAGTTGTGGAACAAATCTATGAGCTTAAGTAGTACCTCATTTTATCAAAAGAATATTCTAGAAATATAATTTGAAAATTTCTTATCAAAATAAAAATGCAAGCATGAAAAACCTGAGAATAGATCTAAGCATCAATCAGTATTGATATAAAAGAAAGTATGAAATTTATTTAAGAATCAGAGATATATACTCAGTTCTTGAATGTTGAGAACTAATAGAAGAAAGTTAATTTTCTAAAATTAGTTTATAAATTGGGTACAATTTGATTTTAAAGTTAAACTAAGTAGTATGAGGATGGCCAAGAAAATTTTAAATTTTTAAAGAGGAATTTTGATTAGGAATGATACTGCCTGATGTATAAGCATATTTTAAATCCATGGTGATTAGAGGTCTGTTACTGGTACGTAATTAGCACAGTAGATACCTTTGAAAGCCTTTAAATAGTGCCAGTATATTCCAATTTAAGCATGTAATTTTGTCTAGGAAGAAAGTAGCATTTAAACCAGGAATGAAACGATAAGAGTTTGACTTGAATAGATATATGCATCTCCTCTCCTTATGAAAAATTTACTGATATAAGTAAAAAAGAATATATATGTATGTATACATATATAATGCATAGAATTACAAGTACAAGTAGATCAGGAAAGATCCCAGCAGGCAAAGGATGGTAAGTTTCTGGAAGAGAGAGCAAGCAGAGGAATAATAACTCACTCCAGAAGGAGAGGAAGTGTAATTTAGCTGACAAAGCCCGAGGACAAAGGACAGTGGGGTAAGACTGAAAACTGGATCTTAAATCATGAATCCCCTCAACTTCCTTCTCTTAAGAACAACCAGTCATTTGCTCATCTAAGGCTGAAGGCGAAAGTCTTGTTTTCTTGGGAAATGGAGGAAATGCCCAGTGATACTAACATTCACGCTGTACATCTTCTTGCCCAGTGACTTTAAAATAATGCCATGGAAAAATACCAATTTAAAAATGTAAGGAAAACAGGGCGTGGTGGCTCACGCCTTTAATCCCAGCACTGGGGAGGCAGAGGTAGGAGGATCCCCATGAGTTTGAGGCCACCCTGAGACTACATAGTGAATTCCAGGTCAGCCTGGGCTAAAATGAGACCTTGCTTCAAAAAACCAAACCAAACCAAAACAAAACAAACCAAAACAAAACAAAGCAAAACAAAACAAAAAAACAACAATGACAACAAAAGGAAAACATTTAGAGGCAAGTTTTTTAAAATTATTTTATTTATTCATATTTCAAGCAGAGTCCCAGGACTGCTAAAACATGGTTTGTCCCTCTGAATAAAACTTGCTCTTGAAATAAATACTGTTAACTGCTCTTTCTTTTAAAACTTGCCTCTAGGTCTGGAGAGATTGCTCAGTGGTTAAGGCACCTGCCTCCAGTGCCTAAGATCCCTGGTTCAATTCCCCAGGACCCACATATGCTAGCCCCACAAGGTGGTGGCCATGGTGCGCTCTCTCTCTCTCTCTCTCTCTCTCTCTCTCTCTCTCTCTCTCTCTCTCTCTCTCATCTCTGCTTGAAAAAATATTTTAAAAAACCTTTCAGTTAGATTATGTGGTACACAAAAGGTAACTAGAAAACTGAGAAAAGTCTCTAATATGAAATAAAGGTCAAAGCAGACAGGAAACAAATGAAATTTTCAAAGGTAATAAAGAAAAACATTTACAAAAAACTTCTAATTTGCATCCCAGGTATTGACTTCTCAGATGTCTAAGAGATGCTATTGTATCTATAAAATACTGAAAGGATAATGCATATAAGAAACAAGTAAACCAATAGAAGCACTCTTGAAAATATTTTTTAAAAAACTAGAAAAGACCATAATAACAAATCAATAAAAAGGTTGGGTGGTAAGTTAAGGAAGTGTTACTAAAGGTTAAATAGGAAAAACAAACCAGTTGAAATACATAAAAATCATGGAAAGATATAATTTTGGGGAGCAAACTAGGGAAGTATTGAAACAATGGGTTTCAACATAAGAGAACAGATAGTATCAAAACAAATAAACTATCAGAACATAGATAAAAGAAAATTTCCCAGTGCTGAGGACCCAAGATTCTATATTGGAAAAACTAACTGATCATCAGTAATCCCCAATTCTTTTGATGTGGACTCAGTCACTGATGTCCTCCTGATCTTCATTACTTTGGGGTGTTTGCATCAACGTGGCTTGCAAAGAGCCCATTTTTATAACTTTTATATGCTTTTGTATCATCCACACCACCTTACAGAGTTCAAACACCACTCAACCCTTCTTCACAAGGGTGCCTCTATCAGTGACAAATTCCTAATGGTCTTGATGAAACGTGTGACCTCATTGGAGTACAGTCTGTTAGCTGGGCTTGCATTCTGAATCTCTTGCCACATACCCAACCTTCAGCCTCTTTATTCCTTTCCCTGTCCCCTGCCAGGAAGTCACACTTCAGTACCACGAAACAGTGACCACACTGTCTGTGTCTAATAGCCACCCTGGAAATGGTTTGTAGATTCCCTGTGGGCCTTTCCACATGGCTCAAGAAAGTTCCCCAAAGCTTATGAATGGTTGCAATATGCCTCCCCACCAGGACCTTTTACCAGGTCACCTGTCACAAGGTACCACCAACTGAACTTCCACCTTATGCCTGGGATTAGCCATGATTTTGCATGCTACCAAACAGAGTGCTGTCCTCCCTACCCACCAGCCCAAGCCTCACCTGTGTTCTGGGTCACTTTCAGTTCATTGTGCATAGATCCTCTGAGAATCAGATGCAATGACAGCATTAAACATGTAAGCAATTTCCTGGGCGAATGGGAGGAATTAGATGAGGCTGGGTGAATCTTCACGATGATGTAGATCTGATTTCTTTAAAGGAGAAAAGTGGAGGGCTGTCTAAGTTCTTATACTGAAGGATAATACTGGGACAATTGGGCTGGTGGGAATTCTTAAGCCAAAGTCATCTGCCATAGGACTTTCCTGTCTCGCAGATGTAGATCTGCTATAGACTCAGAGAAGCTTGTAGAAAGTGTGGCCCTGATGTAGATGCAGATGTGGTCCTAGATTCAGAGCAGAGAAGCTGTGGGCTAAAAACAGTTTTGTTTGCCACCTAAGGTGGTCTAAGGGGCGTTTTCATGGCCACACAGTTTGTCAATTGTATGTAGATTGATAACTCTGTGTGTGTGTGTGTGTGTGTGTGTGTGTGTGTGTGTGTGTGTGTGTGTGTGTGTGTGTGTGTTGTTCAGTGAGGCAGCAGATGAGAAGACACCGACGGTAAAGAGCTTGGCACTTCAAGCAACTAGAAGGAAGGGAAAGGGTGCATGTTAACCTGCTAGCAACAGTGAGGATTATGAATGGTATAGGGATTGATTTGGAGGAATTAGGTACATGGAAAGTTCAGAAATTAGCGCACATGGCACGTTCACAAACTATCGGTCATATTGCACTGCTGGATCATGAAGAGCAAAGGGATTTGGAGACCAAAGATGTCCAAGAGAATGGGCAATACAGACCTGGCTACACTACAAATGGTCCTGCCAAGCCCAGAAAGCACTTTAAACTTTCTCTTAAAATGATGGTGAGCCATAAAGGGCTGTAAGGAAGAGATGATTTGATCAAGCTTGTGTTCTGAAGATATCTTCGGCTGTAACAGGAACAATGGATTACAGAAGAGGAAGTGAAATTCTCCCACTTAGAAGCTGCGGGCAGATAGGTAGAAAGTGGTAGTGATCTGAAAGAGGACAGAGGTGGTGGGGTTAGAGCCACAGCATAGTCCATAGAAATTTAGCAGTCATTTAGCATGGGAGATTGCAGGATTAATTGGATATGGAACCTTCAGGAAAGGGAAGAATTAATCACTGATGCTGCCCTGGTGTGCTAATGGTTTTCTTGGTGGGTGGCATCTGTCACTGAGAATAGAGGGAAGGCAATAATGATCTCAAAGCACATCGAATATCATCCATGCAGAGGTGCATAGCAGGCACTAGCATATGTTTGATCTGCACTTGGGAAGACCTAGTGTTGAGAAAGAGGAATGGAAACTGTATGCACAGGAGAAAGTCAATTGTATAGGGAAGGTGAGGGGCCCATAGCTGTGTAATATTCTGCTGCGAATATGTACTATCAGTTACCTTGACATTACCTTGTAGTACTTAAAGGTGTTTACTCCCTCCAGTGTTTAACTCTTGGGGAAAAAAAAAACCTTGCAATGAACAGTTTTGCAATTTTTTTTTTGCTCTAAATCTCAGGTTCTTTTCTTAGGATTGATGCCTAGAAGTGAAAAATTATCAAGATTTTATCAACTTTCAAGTGCTAAAATGCTGTGGAAACTCAGTGATGCGTTCAAAGATTCTCATGAACAAACAAGGGTGAGACGTGTCTGGAGAAGAGAACCTATTATTGATCAGTTCTTTGTGAGGGGTAATGTTGGAAAGGTTAACTCTCCTCCCCCAGCATAATAGGGAAAACTTTGCAGGGTCTCTCGGGTGGTAGAAGTTCTTTGAGGATTATTTTGGACCACTGGACATAAATAAACCACAAAGGCACATTTATGAAGAACTTGTGAAGAGGAAAGCGTTTTCCCCCCAATGTTTTAGGGAAGGGAAGGAAGGAGAGGTGCAGGGCTTGAGATCAAGAATGTGGAGACTCTTGCTTTTTTCTTTGTACTAATAATCTTTCCCTTTCTTGTTTTTTTTTCTTGCCCCAATCTCAGTCACACTTTGGCTAAATCTACTTTGTTATTATTTTTTGTTGGGTGTCTCCTTGTGGGAGCACTACACTGTGGTTTAAATGTGAATTGTCTCCCACAGGTAGGTGTGTTTGAATCCTTGGCTCCCAGCTGGTTATGCTGTTTGAGAAGGTCTTGAACCTTCAGGAAATGGAGACTTGATGTGATAAGAGGGCCATGGAGAAAATGCTTGGGATTTTGTGGCCTGGCTCCACTTCTTTTTTTTTTAAGATATTTTGTTTCAATTTATTTTTATTTTTAAATTTTTATTAGGATACAAAGAATTTGGTTGCATTGTGGTTTTCTTTTTAAAACATATATTTTTAATAATAAGATACACCGTATGAGCAAATCTTGTGATGCTATCCCCATTTCTCTCCTCCCTGTCCCCAAACTGCTAAGGGCCATCCTCAGTGAGATTGCAGGAATGGTCCATGGGAAGGGGGTTATGAATTGTACAAGGAGTAGCCAGGTTGTTTTGTTGTTGTTGTTGAGGGGGGCAATGCCTCTGGATATTCTCCCCCACCATGGCTCTTACAATTTTTAGGCCCCCTCATCCTGAGCCATTGTGCGTAAGTTTTAAGTCTGCTTTACTGTTGAGCTCTTAAGAGTCTCTGGGTTTCTGCTTTGGACTATTTTGAGTGTCCTGAGTGTCTGTTTCCGTTACCCTTTCATAGGTTGTCTTATTTGCTGTGGAGGTGGCTCTCTTGCTCACCACATCCTCTAAGGTTTCGTTTAGGCCCTAGATGATGAGTTAGGGTGGTTCATCTCCTGTCTGGGTGTCAACCATCATCTCAGGTCTTCTTGGTGGAATTGGGTTGTCCATGGTTCTTGCTACCTTTTGAAAAATACAAACAGAATCTCCACCCAAGAGTGAGACCCATATAGCTTAAATAGGACAATCGCCATTAATTTGTTTAGATTCTAGTGGGTGCAGCCTCTCTGTAGGTCCATGGTTAGTGGGGGCTTCCCCTTAGAGTCTAGGTTCTTGGTCTCCATAGAAGTTGCCTTTGATCCCAGTTCCATCTAAGGATTTCTTGCCACTGAGGAGATCTCTTAGTGGCTCCACTTCTTGTTTATCCTCTTCTTCCTGCTAACCAGTGTGATGAGTTGGCTTCCTGTTCCTTCCACCATGCCTTCCTGGTCATCATTATAGACTATATCCTCTTAAAACTGTAAGCCAAATATAAACCTTTGTTTCCTGAAGTTGCTACTGGTCAGGTGGGTGTCACAGCAGTGGGAAAATAACTGCTACACATGGGAAGAAGTTTGGGCTTCCAAGTCACAAAGGCCTGAGGGGATGACTCAGTTCTTCTGCCTACTTGACAGCATTCCAGTTATTTATTGCTGAGAAATAATCACCTTATGAAGCTGCAGTCGTAGCAGGACTTGGCAGAGACAGAGTGTATCCACTCCACTTAGCATTGTCTGCTGTGGCTCACAGGCTGGAGTCAGATGAGGCAGCATTCTCTACCTCAGTGCCAATGACATTATGGTTGGCGAGTTGTTTGGAAGGGTGGGTACTGTGATGCCAGTGCATCTCGGGTGCCAGCAAAACTCTCACTATAGTTGCAACAACCCCAGATAGCTCCAGAAATTGCCAATGTCTAGTCCTGATTAGGGAGTGGGCATTGAGAATGAATCCAAAAGCTTTCCCCCTTGCAAATGTGGCTGTTGAACCTGGCTATGGTTGGGACCATTGTGGGTACTAGTGTAGTCAGGAAAACTGCATGGGCTCTCCAAGATGATGGCCTTTCTCATTACAGGGTGGGTGGCTAGGTTCCAAAAAGCCCCTAGGTGGGGGCTGGCAGGGTGAGCCATATTGCTTTTTTTACATAGATCTGAATGCAGCTTTGTTCCCTACATATTTGTTCACTGATGCCGCCCCAAAGGTCACTTTCAGTTTCCAGAGGAGGAAAAACAGACTTTACTTTTGCCTGGAGCACTAACAGACCACATAGGACCATAAGCACTGCAATGACTCTTTTTGAGAAGTTCAAGCAACTTATCTTCTGTAAAATAAAAATTCAAAAATCATCTTACACTTTGTAAGTTTGTTGGGGGAATTAAGTGAACAATTATTTTTAAAGTACCTACCATAAAATTTGAACTCGAATTGATTTGTATGTAATGGTTGATTATGCACTGGGAATTTAATAGCCTCTCTAATTCTATGTGTTTTTGTTTGGCTAATTAAAACATTTCCTATGAACATCCCCAGGGGTGGTTTTCTCCATAGGGTTTAAGAACTAGAAAATTGGTTTCAGAGAGGTTCTGAGCCCAGAGTAAGTGAATAGATGGTTGCTAGACAGGTATGGTGCACACACCTTTAATCCCAGCAGAGGCAGGAGGATCACTGTGAGTTCTAGGCCTCCCTGACAATGCATAGTGAATTCCTGGTCAGCCTGGGCTAAAACAAAACCCTACCTCAAAAAAATAAAAATAAAAATGATACCCCAAGTGGGTGTTAGTATGCAGAAAAGGGTCTCTTGTATGTGTGTGTGGCTAGGCAGGAAGCACAAAGGAGATCTCTACAAATGTCTTGGTTGAGGTTAGGGGGTTAGGGTCAAATATTGCTTGATTCCAGAGACTGGGGATGTAGAACATCAGACTAGGTTTTTCACAAACCCACTTATTGAGACAAAGTGAGTAGACAGAGAATGTTTCTTCTTAATGCTCTTAATCATTCCTGACAGAAAGGCTTTGTGATGTAAATGTCATTAGTTGGTGATTTCTATTACTCTATCTTGAAAACCTACATCCTGGGACATCCAACATAGTCTACCTCAAATATTTCTTAATGATAAATCTTACAGAGAATGACTAGTGAAAGGCTTTAAGAATTCCAGTGTTATTTAAGTATCAGGTATCCAGGGGTAAGTGCCACAACCAACAGGTAAAGATGAATATGTTTGCCTTTGACGACAACAGAGTTGGTTATACAAAAAATAAGTTAATATTAATAGTCCAAGATAGACCAGATTCCAAAAGCAAAGCATGGCTTTCCGGGGACTGTTCAGTCTCTATCTCATTCCACAAAAGTCAGGCCTGGCTGAGCCAGTTCATGGCCTTCTGGGGAAAGATGTTCTCCTGTGTCATCAGCAGCAGCTGGAGAAAGCTTTCTGGAATAGTGAGTCATTACTGATGTTGGGGTCTACTCGGTGGCACTTTAGGATGAAAACAAATTGTCTTCCCACCACCTTGCTTCACTGTCCTGTGTTAGAGTTGGGTTCTGCTACAACCGAGGTAGTAGAAATGTCATCCATGAAATTGTTAGTTTGAGATCAACACTATGAAGGGAAAAACTGGCAGAAGAAGAAAAAGCCCTTGCTATTTCTAGAGACTTGTTGGCAGTAGGAGACCTTAGCAGTGGGTCTCCAGTCTTCAGTTTATTAGGATTCTTAACTTTTCACTAAGTAATCCCATTCCAAAGGTGTAACTTAGAAATATATTTTAAGATAAACTTAAAAACCCTATCTCCAAAAAAGACACACACACACACACACACACACACACACACACACACACACACACACATATATATATATATATATATATATATATATATATATATATATATAGATGATGACATTACCATGAGTGAAGTTGATAACAGAGTAGAATAGAAGCCCAGTAATGGAGTACAGTATTTGAAGTGATATATTCACCAGATAGGAAGTTAACGTTGTTAAAATATCTATTATTGAAATTAGGGACAATGACTGGGTATAATACTGAGTGAAGCTGATGATGATATTTTAAGATATATGAGTATTATAGTTTTTCCACATTTAAAAATTATACAACAAAAATAAGTGTTTAAGCACATGCACATGCAAACATATATGCACATGCACACGCACATTCAAATACATGCATATAAAAAAGAACTTCAAAAAGTAACAATTTCTCTTTCTGAATCTTCAAATAACTCTCATTTCCAGAATAAATCATTGCTAAGGCTTAGCTCAATTTCTCTATATATTTTCATGTGTCATTTCTTCAATAACAAGATTATACTAAATCTATTATTTTGCAGTATGCTTTTATTATTTAATGATATATATTGGAAACATTTTCCCTAACTGACACTGTTCTTGCTGATATTGTTTCATATTTTAAAACATCAATTGGATTCCTCAGGATGAAAAATGGTGATTTATTTAAACATTCTCCTGTTGATGCAGACTTATGTGATTTCTGTTTTCTTAAATAATGATTTCATGAGCTTTGTTGCATATATGTTGTTGTGTATTTGTCTGAGTATTTCTGTAGGCCAATATCCAAAGCATAGAATTTTAATACCTTCCCACCCAACCTTTTCCCACTACATCAACAAATGGAATATAGTACTGCCTCTACCCAAAAGTGAAAATTTCAGTCCTTTGTATTTTTACCAACAAATCATGACCCATTGTTTTCATTTTCTTTTTTTTTAATTAGAAAAAAAATTAAGGTGATGCCCTTATATCTCCACTCTTCTGAGTGCTGAGGGCCTCATACTGAGGGCCCTTCTCAGTAGGGTTATAGGTATGCACTGTAGGGTCCTGAAGGCCTCAGTCTGTCTCTGCTGGGGGGCATGCTTTGGTTCTTACAATCTTTTCACTCCTTCTTCCACTCTGTTCCCTGAACCTTAGTGGGCATGTTAGGAATCTAATTTAGTGTTGACTTATCTGTAGCCTCTGGTTTTTTGTTTTGATGAGATGTGAGTGACCATGGGATCTGCCCAATCTCCCTGGAACTCATTTTCCAGGAAGCATTGAGAGCAGTTCTCCTGTCACTGCTCCCTCCTCAGTGACTCCTGGGACCCCTGCAGATGGGGTGGAGGTGGCCTGTCTCCTAGCAGGCAGTCATTTCTTCCTGAAATAATGGATCCTGGATCTCTTCAATATTCTCTGCCATCTGTAAAGTAAAAGATTCTCCAATCAAAAAGTGAGAGCAACTTGGATTAAAGGCGATAATCATAGTTATTTGAGAGACTTTTAAAAATAAACTTATTTATTGTTAATAGAGAACTGTATGAGAAAGTCTTGTGATGGCACCCATTTCCCTCCTCCCTGTCCCCAATCCTCTGGGGGACCTCCTCAGTGAGATTCTTTGACCAGACCATGGGATAGGGGATTATGAATTATATAAGAAATGGCCAGTTTTTTTCTTTGTGTGTTGTTGCTGAGGGGCTATGGGAAGCTAGAAAAGTTTATTTACTCTTGGAGGCTTCGTGCGTTTCTGTAATCTTGAGAAAGCTGTGAAGGGAATTGGCTCTGAATATCCTGCTGTGGTGAATCCTAATTTCTGGGTCATCTTCACTGAAAGGGTCCCTTGTCCATGTTACAAAAAGCATATCTGGGGAAAAGAAAAAAAAATATCTGGGAATGCAGGTCTGACACTCCTGAGTAAGCTCTGCCTTGGGGGATAGTGAGGTAAGTGTATGCCAGGTGACCAGGTGCACTGACCTCAAGACCTTGTGCTGATTTCAACCCTTTCTTCATCAGCCTATGCTATGAGCAGAGCCAGGAAGAGGCTCCAAGCACCACTGGGGGGCATATGGCATACATCTGACTGCTCAGTGGATTGAAACTTGGTTATAATGCTGTTGAAATAATCAAGATATGAGATGAAAAGCAAACAAACTCAAAAGAAGAACTAAGTGAGTACCGTCCTCAGGAGCTGGGTTTGGACATAGATAAACCTGGATTCAGTTCTTGGCTTCATCTCTTTCTCATTGTGAGAAATTGAGCAAGTCCAATCTATTGTCAGTTGGGTTTTTCTACTTTAAAATGCAGAGGACAGTAATACAACTGATCTATGGTACGTATTTGTAAGAATTAAATGAAATATCAGTAAAGTGCTTTGAACAGTAGGTAGCATAAAATGCTGCTTAATGAAAAGTGATTTTAAAATTTATTTTATTTTTACACCAGAGCAGGGATCAGCAGCACTCTAGCACAGAGAGTGGAGTTTGAATTGGGGTTCATTCCCCTTAGAGTGCCTGAGGAGAGAAGATTTCACTATCTTAGTATTTCCTCCATGCTTGGTCCCTCTCCATGGTCGCTTCTAGTCTCAATTCCTCAAGTATTTAGAACCAGCGAAGGCTATTATAAGGTTAAAACATGGACTGTGTGGCTTATGTCAACATACATTTCCCTGGTCTAGTAAGATTGGCTGAGGAGCTCACACTGAGGAAAAACACTGGGCACTCTGGATGTGAGGAAGGCTAGAAGCCAGTAGGCAAGTATCAATAGTAGATGTTTTTATTGCCACTAGGAAGAAGGGAAGGAAGGAAGGAAAAAGGAGAGACAGAGGGTGGGAGAGACAAAGGGAGGAGAGAGGAATGAAAGGAAGAAAGGAAGGGAGAGATGGAGGAGGAAAGGAAGAGAAAAAGGAAAGAAGAAAAGGAGGAAGGGGGAAGGGAGAGAAAGAGGAGGAAGGAAAAAGGAAGGAAGAACTAAAGGACAGAAAGAGATAGAAAGAAAGAAAGGAAGGAAAGAAGAAAGGAAAAGAAAAGAGGAAGGGCAGGCTTGTATCTGACAACTCCAATGGCTCAGTGAAGAGTCAGTAGACTGAAAGAACACAGCAGTGACCACAGGGCTCAGCATTGCTCTGCTCAGCCTGTCAAAGAACTCAAGAGCAGTCAAAGCGAGCTGTCATACTGTAATGTTTAGCACTTCTCTGCATTTATGCATCTTTATTCTTACTTTCCTTTTGGAAAGATCTCTGTCAGCTTCTTCTCATCACATATCTATAATGAATATACATAAATTACTCCATGGTATCTGAGGCTGCTGCTAGCAGCAGCCAAGGAATTTACAAACTCTCTAACACAAACTACTTTCAGAAAGTGCTTGTATATTTCACCACAAATTAATTTTTCAGAAAATTTCCTAGAGACAACTTCTTGATTGTACAAGATTTCTCCAAATGCCTCAAATCTCTGCCATAGCAAGCATTGTACCTACTGATAAAAATAGCCCATAGCAGTTGACATTTTAGATAATATCTGTTATATTATTGTTGCTGTGCTGAGAATGTCACATGTTTCACAACACTGTGGAGATAACAATTTTGTTCTCATTTTATATAAAAAATTTAAGTTTATTTTGTGATTGACACACAATATGAGTCCATACTTAGGAAGTACAATATGATGTTTTGACTCAGGAATATATTGTGTAATGATCAACTGAGGGTAACTAGCATATTTATCATGTTACACTTTTGTCATTTCTTCACAGCGAATCCATTCAAGAAACGTTTAATTTGAGCACAGCATATTATTGTTAAATGTATTCATCCCATTCATCCACAGGACACCAGGACTTATTTTTTCATGCCTGCATATACTAACCTCCCTGAATAACTTCTCCTTATGCAGCATGCCTTTGCTTCCCCTTGTTTCTGCTGACACAATTCTACTCTCAGATTCTATGAGATGAACCTTTTTAGACTCTGCATAGGAGTGAGGCCATGCGGTGTTTGTCTTTCTGTATCTGGCTTATGGAATTTAAAACTGAGACCAATGAGATTGCATACAGCTGCTACAGGGCAAAGGGGTTAGCAGGCAGGCTGGTAACTTTGTACCTGGGTCTGCATCTCAAGCTTGGTCCCAAGAGTTCATAACAAATTGACTGCATCTTCTTAAAGATAAGAACTGCATGCTCCTGAATGTCAATTTTACTAAACTTCAGATGAAGACATTTGATAGGAAAAGGGATGTGTAACACTAGAATGTCTAGGTTCATTAGCGTACAGTAGAAACAATGTCATGGCCAAGCAGAACAGAGTGTAGCAGCTGAGCCCCCAACTGTCTACTGTATCAGGATACCCAGGCTTGTCTGGTAGCTCTGGGACTCACATGAGTCCAGAAGGTTAATCTCACCTGTTCTTACCTCTCACTAGTTAATCCAGGTCTTACATGTCTGACCTTGAGGACAGAAGACAATACAAAAATGGCCATAGAGCCTCAAAATCCAAGAACATGGTCACTTCTCTGTTGTTGTTACTGGTCTAACCTTGACATAGATGCTTAGCACATATGCTCTCTGAGCTTTGTGCTTCTGCTGCCTGGCACTCAAGGATAGGTGCCAAGCATGTTCTGGATTCCTCTTTTCATATTTATTCAGAGGCTACTATAGTTTTTATACTGATATATATATATATATATATATATATATGTATATTTTAATTTACAGATTTTCTTTTGGCCCAGGACCTTTTGTCATATATAATCTTTCATCTCTCTTCAGGCAGATCCTAGCTCTCTTCCAGAACTCATTCAGATGGTTACAATCAGCTAACACTCCATCACTGACATTTATCTACAATCATCTGCTTTACTAACTTACAGTACAAATACAGACACAGATGAACTTCATAAATAGCTGTGTTGTTTCTTTCAATAATGCTCTGAACCCTTTCTCTGACTCAGTCAAGAAGAGCTCTATAGCCCACTCCACCAAAGGGTAGTTAGTGCATTCTGCAAGTGCCAAGCAAAGACAAAGAGAAGAGCCAA